>CATKHJ010889576.1:0-50703 GCA_949750685.1 Vernicia montana
CACTCCCTTACGTGTTTCACTCAAATAAATTTTATCACTCAAGTCCACTCGTGTTTGTTTCACACTCAAATCAATGGCTTTTCTCTAGATGAGCTCACACTAAGCCTTTTTCCACTCGATTTCTCTTGTTCAGATTAGTTGTAAAAATCAAAATTAATACAAACTCTTACTAAATTACAATGAAAACTTAAGAAATCAGAACGGTAATAGGAAAGACAGAAGTGACCATGCCCTAGTACAAGCCCTAGGTTTAACCGATCCTCAAAATGCTAAAAAAAAAAGAAATTTAGAAATTTGTTCCAGAGGCGAACACGCTCTTATTGTTGGGCGTGTAGCCCACTGTTTCTCTGAATTTTTTTTTGATTCTTTTTTTTTCAACAATTACAGAAACAGTAAACTTAGGACAGAAAAGGAAAAAAAAATTAATTTAAAAGAGAAACAGAATCAAGAAAGGCAAACCGAATGTGAAGATCTATCAACAAAACTTTCAGAGCCTCTAAAAGAACTTCAAATGATCGAATTTGGCCCTAAAAGTGGGTGATGTTAGTATCTTAGACACGATTATAGATCTCTGAACGAGCTTCGTTTTGATATATTATGGGTTCCGTAACTCATCTGGAGTCAAAAGTTATGGCCGTTCGAAGTCGACTTGCGCACGAAACTTCAATCAATACAATTCAAATCTTCTTTTCTTCCTTCCAATATAGTTCTAATTGGCCAACATATATTTTTTGAATGATATGACCTTCCAACAACTAAATTTGATGAAACAGACAAGAACAAAAAAGATAGAAAATAATACAGAAAGACAGAAAACACGAAACAAGGAACCGATTTTGAGTTTGATTTCAAAATCAAATTTGATTTTGATTATGATTCAAAGGAACAATTTTTTTGTGATTTTTGTTGATTTTGACACTAAACAGGAAAAAAATAAATGATTATAGAAAAGAACAGAAAGCACAGAAGACGCATAAATCAAACAAAAACAAGACAAACACAAGAAACGATTTTGGATTTTTTTTTTATTTTTGAATTTAATATTAAGCAAGGATTAATGATCCTAAGACCTAATAGAACAATATATCACGAAATGGAAAGAAATAGAAACAAATAAATAGACACGGAATCAATAAAACAAAACAGAAAATGAAATAGGATAGATATAACCTGATTTAAAGCCTAAGCTTTGATACCAAATTGATACGAACCACAAGTATATTAAACTTGAGACCCAATAACTTTGCGCCTGGAAGCAACTCCTTAGAAAGTTAAATCAGATTTTCCCCAAGTCCGCGACCCAATCCCAATTCGTGATAGAGTACCTTGGAATATGATCTTGCAATCTACGCGACACAATATCAACTCGTGAAAGAGAACCTTGGAATTAATACTAACAAAGCAATTAGCTTTGCTTGTATGAACATTGATTCAAGCAAGAATAAAAAACAAGAGAACACTCTCTTAAGAAAAATCGAAGTTTTAATTCATTAATCAATAATCTTCGTCTTACATGAGTTATGGCCCTATATATAGGGATTCAAGGAAATAGAAACTCTAATTGAGGTGTTTGGCCATAGGACTAAGCTTATTCTAACTTAAAAATAACTAAATTCGTAATTGGGCTTTAATTAATTAAAAATAAGCCCAAAACTACTTAAAACATGAAAATAAAGTAGTTCAAACATACCTTGGGCTTAATATATAACATTGGCAGCCCAAAACACTTAATAAACTTAATAAAAGAAGTTCTAATGATAGATAATGGGCTTGAACAACAAAACAACCCAATTAACATTGCAAAATGGATTTGAAAAGAGAAAAAAAAAAAAAAAAAAAAAATTGGTATCCTTTTGGTGGCCGGAGTCACGAGAGAGTAATCCTTTATAAAGCTCTAAGTAAGGGAGAAGAAGATTCTAGAGGGAAATGAGAGAACAAAGGAGAGAGAAAAGTTGTTAAGGTTTGAAAAAATTTGAAAATTTAACACGCAAATGAATGAATTCATTATCCTTAACATGATTTTTTCAAGGGGAAAAAAAAAGAAGGCCAAATGGCCAATAATGAAATGGCATTGATGATGTTGGGTCCACGGGTACCAAAATGCAGAATAATAACAATCAATAAAAATAACACCAGCAATTTAACGTAGTTCACCTTTAATTTTGGGTTACGTCAACGGGACAAACTCCAAATAAAATACTTTCACTATTTCAAATGTTAGGTATAAGAGAGTCTTATCTAGACAATAAATTCTAGAAGTATAACACAATTAAAATGAGATCTAACAAAAATAGTAACATTTATAGTGTTTTCTAAAAACACCCCAAGTATTTTTCTCACTATTTTGTCACTTCTTTTTTTAGGAATTATTTCCTAAAAATAAAATACTTAAAAATTCTAACAATTTTTCTTTAGAAAAAACTTTTCTCTGGCTCTTCTTTCTTTCTCTCTGTATATCTAAATTATTGTTGCATGAGTTTATCTATTTATAGGCAAATTCATGCAACTACCAAAGTGTAAGCCAATTCCAAATGGAATTGGTTTGCTCAATATTCATGCTTTAGTTTCAAAGGTCGGCACTGAAATTTGGTGCTGACTTTTCTTTTCCCTTTTTTTTTTTAATTTCAAATGTGGTCCCTCTATTTCGGAGGGTCCTACTTAACAAATCTCCCCTACCCGACTACATGGAGGGCTCCACCATTTCTGCAGCTGATCGACAGAACTCGAACTTCTCCCTAGGTAAAACTTTTGTCAACATATCTGATCCATTTTCATCCATATGGATTTTCTCAAGCTGTAGTAGCTTATTCTTCAGTACATCCCTGATCTAATGATATCTCACATCAATATACTTTAATCTTGAATGAAATGAGGAATTCTTCCCAAGGTGAATAACACTCTGATTATTACAAAATAACTTATATATGTCTTGCTGCACACCAAGTTCATTTAAGAACTTCTTCATCCACAACAACTTTTTACAAGCTTCCGTTGTTGCTATAAACTCCACTTCAGTAATTGACAGTGCAACACATTTCTGTAGCTTTGATTGCCATGACACAACTCCTCTTGCAAATATAATCAGGTAACCATATGTAGATTTCCTTGAATCTATATTGCCATCCATATCTGCATCTGTGTAGCCAACTAGCACAGGCTTGTCCTCTCCAAAACATAAGCATACTTTGGAAGTACCACGAATATACCTGAAAATCTATTTTACTACAGCCCAATGTTCCTTACCAGGGTTTGAAAGGAACCGACTCACTACTCTAACTAAGTAAGCAATATCAGACCGTGTACTCACCATGGCATACATCAAACTTCCAACTGCTAAAGCATAAGGAATCTTATTCATTTCTTCATTCTCCTCGTCTGTAGAAGGGCTCTGTTCAGAACTTAGTCTAAAGTGATTAGTAAGAGGATAACTAATCGCTTTAGCTTTGTCCATATTAAATATCTGAAGTATTTTCTCAACGTACTTCTCCTGTGACAACTATGTCTTCTTGGTGTCTCTGTCTCTGATAATTTACATGCCAAGAATTTATTTTGTTGGTTCTAAGTCTTTCATGGCAAAAAACTTACTCAGCTGCTTTTTCAAGCTGTTGATTCTAGAAACATTCCGGCTAACAATCAACATATCATCCACATAGAGGAATAGAATAATGAAATCACCATCAGATAATTTCTTCACAAAAACACAATGGTCTGAAGTAGTCTTCTTATAGCCTTGCTCCCCCATAACTGACTCAAACTTCTTGTACCATTGTCTCGGTGTCTGTTTCAAGCCGTAAAGACTTTTTTTCAATCTATAAACATAGTCCCCTTTTTCCTTTTCTTCGAAAACCTCTGGTTACTCCACATATATCTCCTATTCCAAATCATCATATAGGAAGATAATTTTCACATCAATTTGCTCGATCTCCAGATCAAGACTTGCTGCTATCCCCAACACAGTATGAATGGATGTCATTTTCACCATAGGTGAAAAATTCTCATAATAATCAATGCATTTTCTTTGGTTGAACCCTTTAACAACCAATCTAGCTTTGAATCTCGGATGGGAACTGTGTTCTTCATGCTTGATTCTGAACACCCATTTATTTTTCAAAGCTCTTTTGCCTTTAGGCAATTTCACCAACTCAAAAGTTTTATTCTCATGTAAGGATTTCATCTCATCTTGCATGGCTTCAATCCATTTCTGCTTCTGTTCATCATCCATGGTTTCTTCAAAATTCTCAGGTTCTCCCCCATTAGTGAGTAATACATACTCATTTGCTGAATATCTGATAGAAGGTTGTCTTATTCTATCACTTCTCCTCAATGGAACTGGGGAAACCACAAGTGCTGGTGGTTGATGATGAACTTCATCATCATTGTCATCATCCAAGTCCTCTTCAATGGGAGCATCATTTATCTCAGGCTGAGCATCCTGAGCTTTATCTCCAACTTCTCTCGGCATTATTGTTGGAGGAACTAATTCCAAGTATGTTGAGTCACCATTAGAGTTAAGAATATCCTTAACCATCTTGTTAATATCTTCAATGGTCTAGTTCTCAACAAACACAGCATCACGACTCCTGACAAACTTATTCTGAACCGGATCATAAAATCTATAACCAAATTAATCTTGACCATAACCAACAAATATACACTGTCGTGTCTTAGTATCAAGCTTGGATCTCTCATCTTTAGGAATATGTAAAAAGGCTTTGCAGCCAAATACTCGCAGATGATCATAGGAAACATCTTTTTCTGACTAAGCTTTCTCTGGAATATTATTCTTAAGAGGGACACAGGGTAAGTGATTCAACATATATGCAGAGCTTCACCCCAAAATATCTTAGGTAACTTTGCATGTGAGAGTAAACATCTGACTCTCTGCATCAAAGTTTTGTTCATCCTCTCAGCTAGGCCATTCAATTGTGGTGTCTTTGGAGGCGTTGTTTGATGCTGAATACCATGCTATTTACAGTAAGCATCAAATGGTCCAGTGTACTTTCCACCATTATTTGTCCAGATGCACTTCAACTTCTTCCCAGTTTTTCTCTCAACTGAGGCATAGAACTGCTTGAAGACATCTAATACTTGATCTTTTGTAAGTCTTCCGAGAATGATCATCAATGAAAGTCACAAAGTATTGAGCACCACCAAGTGACTTTGGCATTGGTCCACACAAATCTGAATGTATCATATCCAACACGTTCTTCATTCTGGAAGGAGCGAAACTTTTGAAAGCAACTCTGTTTTGCTTTCCTACCAAACAATCTGCGCATTTTTCCAAATACACTTGCTTCATCCCAGATAACACATTCTTTTTAACTAGATAGGTCATCCCTTTCGCACTCATATGACCGAGTCTTCTATGCCACAACTCAACGGCATCATCTTTCTTCAAAGCATTTACACTGTTGCTGGAGAGCTTTGCATTCATCACGTATAGTGATGAGTACTTTTTACCTCTAGCCACCACCAAGGAACCTTTAGTGAGTTTCCATTGACCATTCACGAAGGTGTTGCAAAAACCTTCGTCATCAAGTCTACCTACTGAAATCAAATTCAGCCATATATCTAGAATATGCTTCACACTTCTGAGGAGTAGCTTTGTGCCATTCTCCATCTCTAGGAAAACATCTCCTCTTCCAACAACTTTTGAAAAGTTGTTATTTCCCATTTTAGAAACACTGAAGTCTTCCGGTGTGTATGATGAGAATAATTCCCTTTGTGGTGTGGCATGTATGGTAGTGCCACTGTCAGTCAATCAACTGGTTTCCTGGGATGTAATATTGACAAGTTCTTCATCT
The DNA here is from genome assembly GCA_949750685.1 of Vernicia montana. Taxonomy (NCBI): domain Eukaryota; kingdom Viridiplantae; phylum Streptophyta; class Magnoliopsida; order Malpighiales; family Euphorbiaceae; genus Vernicia; species Vernicia montana. The sequence continues at coordinate 5,805 of CATKHJ010889576.1, forward strand.
TGAACAATGTGGAATTCATTGATTGTGATAGTTTGTTCATCATCATTGTTATCGTTCTGTTTTTTCTCCTTGCATTTGTTCTTTTTCTTTTTGAACTGTCGGCATAATCTCTTGATATGCCCCTTCTTTTTGCAATGATGGCACTCGACATTAGCATATTTGTTTTGACTTCCCTCTGCTCTTGTCTCCGGAGTTTGAACCTTTAGATTGGCTTCTCCCTCTAGATTCTATAACCAGAACATATGGTTGTGATGAAGAGGTTGAATTCTATGATCTCCGTCTCATCTTTTCATTCAAAATACCGCTTTTAACGGTCTCCATATTTACGACACTGTCATGTGTCGAATTGGTAATGTAAATCTTCAAAGTCTCCTATGACTCTGGTAGAGAAGCTAACACCATAAGAGCAAACACTTCATTGTCAAATTTTATGCCCATTCCCGACAACTGATCAACGATCCCTTGCATTTTATTAAGGTGATTTGCAACAGATGTGCATTCTCTATATTTTACTTGCATCAATTTTGTCAAGTAAAATAATTTATTATTGTTGGTTTTGAAAACATACAGTTCTTCAAGCTTATTCAACAAAGTTCGTGCGTGAGTCTCATTTCTCTCTATATATCTAAATTCTTGATGTATGAGTTTGCCTATTTATAAGTAAATTCATGCAACTACCAAAGTGTAAGCTAATTCCAAATAGAATTGGCTTGCTCAATATTCATGCTTTAGTTTCAAAGGTCGGCATCGAAATTTGGTGCTAACTTTTCTTTTCCTTTTTTGTTTTTGTTTTTTTTTTTTATTTTAAATGTAGACCTTCTATGTCGGAGGATCTCACTTAACATATGAGGCTAGAAAGATTGCACGATTTGTGGGGTCCTGGCCCTATTATCTCTTTACCTGAAATTTGGGCTGGGAGGCCCATGTTTATGTGACGTTGTGGCCATGCAAGACTACTGCACTTTCACAGTACTCTCCGTCATCAAATGCCAACCCATTACATGTTAACAGAAATAAAGAAAAATACCAATTTCTTTTAATGATTTAAATTAATTAATTGATAAAATAAAATCCAAAGATTCTTATCCATATAAACAATTTTTTATTTAATATCATTTTCAAAATATCATGTTTATACGTGTTCTTTAGTCAAACTGTGAGTCTCGCTTTATAAAGAAAATTAAAAACTGATTAATTGAATTTTTTAAAAAATTCATATTTTTTAAATTCATATTGAGTTCATAAACATATCTAATCATATTTATCATTAGCTTAATAATTTAATTTTTTAATAATGAAATTACAATCTTGATTAGTTTTCTCATTTTTTTTTAAATATAAAAAACGTAAATATATCTTATTTGATTTTTTCATTTACTAATATATAATAACAAGTATTTTTACTAATTTGATAAGAGTTATTAAAAAAGAAAATTATTCATATTGTATGGCGCACTATTTTGAATCATTTAGCATTCTTAATAACAAAAAATATTAAATATCAACTTCATATAGTAAGAAAATGAAAAATCAACAGAAAAAAGAGTGAGTATAAAATGTCTGATTATATTACTTTCACTAGATCACCATTATTCCGAAAGGGATTTAAACTATTATTTATTTTGAAAAACAGTAAAAGGTTTACAAAATTTTGATATAATTTACATTTTAACCATCTTTATGCTTTACAATAATTATATTCTAATACTTTTATGGGAATAATGACGTTTTAATTATCCTGATTTTTTCAAATTTTTTTTTTTATCAAAGCTATTGTGATAATATTATTTATTTTTGCAAAAGAAAAATTGACTTATATATTGTCCTTTTTTTTAGCATTAGAAGAAAGAGAATCCCCACTTTTTTTTTTTTTTTTCCAATAAATAGTTATTTATTAATAGGACATCAAGCCTAATACAGTACATGATATAGTTACAATAGAAGTCCATTTCAGAAACATACACATGGATTTAAAGTTCAAATTGAAATTACCCACTATATGAGTTTTTACAAAGGGTTTTAAGCCCAAATTGATAAAATTACCAATATATTCTAGATCTACCCTTCCCTTCCAGAAGCATCTACTTCCTCTGTAGATAGCCCCATCGTCACCGATAACCAAGCCAGAGGGAGGACTTGTGAGTAGATCAGGCCTGAAACTTGAGCTAACATATAGATTATGCACTGATAAGGCTTGAAAATTCTCCATTGATGAATAAACAAGAAGAAATTGAGCAAAAAAAAGCCTGGATCCAGTGGCTCTAACCGGATTTGAGTTTGTCGGCTCTTCACAATACCAGGGCGATTCAAATCGGCAAAACATCTTGAAGCTCTGCCGCTGGCTGCAAGACCCTCATCTACATCCCTCCCACAAGCTTCCAAAAGGAAAATCCGTGGGCTTTGAAGAGCAGATGGTGACCAAACGAACACATCCCCAAGAGCAATTACAACAGAAACTAACACAACCACCAAAACACCACATACACAACTGATATATACGGTAGAAGACAAAGATCCTAAAAAGACCTTAGACAAAAACTTATTATCACACAAGAATGATGAAAAAACTACAATAAAAAAGAAAGAAAATGGGTACTTCCAACAATGGTTAAGGCCACCGGAGGTTTCCTAAACTAGAGTCCCTAGAGACTGAAACAAAACTTCCACAAAGAGAAAGAGAGAGAAAAAATCCCTAGTTTTCTTTCAGGATTATATTCTTTCTACATAGATATAATGTGATATTATTTTTTTCATTTATTATAATTTTGTTAAATATATATATTTTAAAATTATTAATACATCAATAAAATAGCATTGCATGAGGTGATCATACACTTATTAAACTAATAAAAAATTAATGGGACAAATAGCTATATTGGAAAATATACATTTGTTTTACATTTTGATGGTATATATTTTATATCAAAATTTTCAATATTTTAGAAATGTATACTAGAATTCAAATCTTACCGAATACTCAAAAGAAAAAAAAAAATTGAATCCTATATTACAATATTAGATTTTCTTTTTTACTAATTTGATCAATTTTTTATTTTGGTAAAATTAGCTCCGATTCAAAATTTGAACTCGATACTTTTTAATTTTGAAAATAATTTTAATATCATTAAATCAAAAATTTATTGGTCAAATTTGAAATTTTTTTAGGTGAATTTAATCCACAACGTCAAATTATAAACTGTCAAATCATGATTTTTTATATTAAATAATAACTATCTTATAAGGTGAATATGAGGATTAACTATCTGAATAATGGGATGCGTATTGTAATTAACACACCGACATGTCAGATTATCATCAGTAGTCCATAATCTGACGCAATATATTAAATTCACTTAAAAATTTCTCGTGATATATATTAATTAAAAAAATATATTCTTTTAAAAAAATTTGATTTCCGCTAAAATTTAATTCAAGATTTTATAGTTTATAAACTATTATAATAATTCAACAAAAGATTAATTGGAGAAAAAGAAAAGAAAAGGAAAAAACATCAATTATTTTATCAGGAAATCAATTATTTTATTTGTCAACCACCAGTCTATACCTCTAGACCTAAAATGATATTTAGCTTGAATCACTTCAAAACAAGGAAAAAACATCTCAGAAAAACAAACAAACAAACAAGTCAGTATTTTATCACCTCAAGTCCCAATTACATATTTAAGAAACTATATAATGAAACACTATGATTACATTTGGTTAGGTTAATTATTTTTTAGTTATACTTTATAAATGAAAAAATATATATGATACTATATAATAAAATACTAATTAATACTAACCAAAGTTTCCAAATTAATTAGAAGGATAGTAATCTAAAAATTAATTATTTTATTTTCATTCCCTAAGAGTTTACCACCACAGAACAAAGGTGGCAAGAAAAAGCTATTACGGTATACTTTTAATTTCTCTATCAAATTCACCTTTTAAAACATGCATCACAAATCTTTAGTATCTGTTGCTAGTGAATTGACACATAACAAGTCTTTTTGATTAGGTGGGTAATTAATTAAATTTAAGAGTTAATTAATAATATAATTAAAAGTGGCAAGATAGATTAAATAAATTAACTATAGTATCAATTGAAAATAGTATGCTATAATATTTTAATAAATAGTTTTACAGGTAAAAAAAAAATAAGAAAAAAATAATAATTTTTTTTTATTAAGTTCCCGTGATATCATCATACTTTTATCCTTTTAAAACATGCATGACAAATCTATAGTATATGTTGTTAGTGACATGACACATAACAAATCTTTTTGATTAGGTGGGTTATTAATTAAACTTAGGAGTTAATTAACAATATAATTAATTATCACTTTTAAAATCAGAATATAGTCAAAATTTTGGACCCAAAGATTTAGTTAGGGACTTCTCCACTGAGCCAGCCAACAATGCCACTATGAATTGTCCACGATAGTTCTTTGTCATTATGAGAATATCTTATCAAATGACAAATGTCAAGGGACAATGGTCCTTTTCAATTTATATATTTATATTTTCTGCTATTATCTTGCTAGGGTTTGAGAAAAATTAATAAATGTTATTTATAGGATTTCTTTTGGGGGGTTGGTTTTGCAATTTTCTTTGTTCTCATGATTGGCTTAAAGAATGTTCAACTATGAATTTCTAATTAACTTGCTAAGCTGCTTTTGAGACTAATAATAATAATAACAAAAGCTTATGCTTTCATTTTGTGGAATTAAAATTATTTTTTCAATTAAAGATAAATTATTCATCGTTTCTTAAAAAATATAAAGAAAAAAGAGAAATTATATTCATAATTTTGATAATTTTTTTAATATAATGAAAGAAACTACTATCTTTGTAGTACGGTTTCAAAATAAAATTTTAATTTATAAGTAAAATGCACAAAATTATGTTTAACTTAAATAAGAAAAATTAAAATACAACTTACATTTCTTTTTTTAAAAGAACTCACAACTTTGATTACTTGTTGACATGAGCAGAACACAATAATCATGGGTGAAGAAATTGATCTCCATCGTCCGAATTCCTTCTTTTGAGCAAATTTCGATCACTATTTGCCTAATAACCTTGTTAGCCTAGCTTAGAAGCAAACCTTCCATGGTAATAATTTTTGTAACATACTCTTCTAGAAAGAGATTGAGTTTTAATCTGCTTTTGAAAACCGTGTTTTAAATTATTTTTTATTTTTTATTATAATTCATGACTTGAAAATGATTAAAAAATCTAATTTTTTCAAAATTATAGTTTTGTAAACTCTATAGAGTTCAAAATCACTTACTAATTATTTTAATATTATTACAAATATCAATAAATACTATAAATCAATCAGGGTATGAAATATATTCAAATTATTAACCCATTTTAAGAATGAAATAAATTCAAAAACCCATTATGAAGGTAAAATTCGAACGTGAGACCTTTTCCCAAGTCTCACCTTTAACCTTTTGGACTATATCTCATTGGCTAAATGCACACTTACAACAAGTTTGAAATAAAATGAATAACAAATGTGAAATTTATATACAAATTAATAGATAATTCATTTACAAATATGAAATATGTTTAGAAAAACATAATTTAAAATATGAAATTTAATTTTTTTTTTTTTGTATTTGGAACAAATTTAGAATTGAGTTTTTTTTTTTTTTAATTCCTTCAATATAATAAATATAATTAGAAAAAATAAAATAGCTAAAAAATAATTATATTTTATATTTATAATTAATAATTAGTTTAAAAATATAATAAAAAAATAGTTGGAAGAAAAACAAGTAAAAAAGATAAAAATATTAGAGAGAGAGTAGTAAGAGGAGAGAGATGGCGTGTAATGAGAAGAGAGATATGAGAAAGAAAACAGGAGGAAAAGAGAGAGAGAGAGAGAGAGAAATAAGAGAGGAGGGAGAGAGAGAGAAATGAAAGAGAAAGAAAATTGATATTTTTATTTATAATATTGTTTTGTTAGTTTTGTAAAATTTATTTAGAAATTCACATATTTCAATGAAATTTGGTTTAGTTATATTCAATCTCATCAAATTGAATTTGTAAAATTGAAATGAATATTTTTTTAATATTTCAAACATAATTTTTTTAAAAAATATAAAATTTAAAATAAATTTTATGGAATCCATTTGTTCCGAACGAGATATTAGTTAAATAAGTATAAAAGTGTCCTATTATTTTTTTTTTTCTTCTTACATTATTGGGTTCAATATTCCTAAAAAGAAACCCAATGATCCATCTTCACATAATGACTCTCAAAAAGTATCTATTAAAAAATTACAAAACTAAAATTTGATACTTGAATTACTAATTTGATGGTTCAGTTTGAATAACAGATAGACGTTATATATATATATATATATATTTAGTGGAGAAATTCTAATATAAATTTAGTTCATTATAAGCATATGAATTTTTTTTTTAATAATAATGTGACATATTAACGAATTAATTATAATAAATGTTACTATTGGTTAGATAATTTTATTTTCTTTTTCTCTTGCTTGCAGAATTTTGATTGCTCTCATTGTTGCACTTGCTCTGGTCTGACCATGTCTAAAAATTTAAACTCATTGAAAGGGCTGGGCTGAGACAATTGGACTCATTCAATTCTATACACAACCTCTGTTTGAAAATTACAAATCGCAGTACTTAAATTTTCTATTTTGTCTGAAGATATGCATTGTTCTGTTTTTTAATTGTTGTGAAGTGTCGTAAAGAAATGTAAACAGGAAATCTATAAACTTATAAAATAATGCTAAAATTAAGAGAAAATTTAACTTGTTAAATGGATAATCTTAAATTATTTAAAAGTATTTTCTAATTATATAATTGGAATTTTTATACTTTAAACTTTTTCTTTTTTTCATTCATATAATTAATTTACATAGAAAAATATTACATACATTTAGGCCTCTGTGGACCTTTTATGAAAGGGCTGGGCTTTAGACAGTCTCTATTGGTAACCTTTCCAGTCTCCACAAATGACAAGGCCTGATTTTTCTGGCCATTTTAAACTATATATCAACCTTATAAAATTTGCATGCTATAGTTACCTGTCACAATTTATTTATTTATTTATTTTTTTTTTGATAAATTACTATTTAATCTTTGAAATTTGATCAAATTAACTAACTCGTTCATACTTTTTGAAAAATTAACTAATTAGTACCTCAATTTTAGTTCCGTCAGACTATTTAGTCATTCTGTTCAATTTTTGTACTTTTTCGGTTAAATTTTTAAGAAAATGACTAAAATGCCATTGTATATATAATAAATATAATTTTATTATTTAAAAATAAAAAATAAAAAAATTCAAATTAATAAAATTATATAATAATTATATAATAATCATTTAATTATTTAATAATTATTTAATTTTATTAATATAAATATTTTTTTTATTTTTTATTATATATAATAATTATATAATGATAAATAATTTTATAATTTAATGATATTAATTATGATTATTATATAAATATATAAATATTATTCACTTTTATTCACTTGAATTTTTTTTATTTTTTATTTTTAAATAATAAAATTAAAATTATATTTATTATATATATAAGGGCATTTTAGTCATTTTTTAAAAAATTTAACAGAAAAAGTACAAAAACTTGACGGAATAACTAAATAATCTGACGGAACCAAAACTGAGAGACTAATTAGTTAGTTTCTCAAAAAGTATGGATAAGTTAGTTAATTTAGTTAAACCTCAGGGACTAAATTATAATTTGCCCTTTTTTAATTTTTTTTATTTCTTATTAAAATATAGATTTATTTTCCCTCTTATTATACTATAAATGAAAATAAAATATACATATATATTCTTAAGATTTTTAGCACTTTATCTATTAGATGAATTCAAATAATTTAATTTATTAACTGGTGTTTTAACCTAGTGAGAAAGTGATATTACTTTAGAAGTGGACGCCATGTTCCAACCTCACCAATGTTAAATTCTCCTCTAATACTAAAAGAATATTTAATTTCTTAAAAAAATTCCAGAAAATATTCTTTACAAACAATAATTTTTTTAAAACAAACAAGGCCATGTTCTTAGTATCAAATCCAATAGGTGATAGATAAGAGGTATTAGGGAAACATATTGTTTTGAATCAATAAATTCAATTTGGAAATCAAAATTGCAAAAGTAAGTAAAAAGAAAGGAAGAAAAGTTTCCTAATATATATATATATATATATATATATTTCTTTGGCCAAAAAAAAAAATTTTACTTTTTTTTTTATTTTTTATTTCTTATTAAAATATAGATTTTTCCCTCTTATTATACTATAAATGAAAATAATACATACATATATATTCATAAGATTTTTAGCACTTTATCTATTCGATGAATTAAAATAATTTAATTTCTTAACTGGTGTTTTAATTTAGTGAGAATATGAGATTACTTTAAAAATGGACGCCATGTTTGAACCTCATCGATGTTAAATTCTCCTCCAATATTAAAAAAAAAAAAAAAAAATTAATTTCTTAAAAAAATTTCAGAAAATATTTTTCACAAACAATAATTTTTTTAAAACAAACAAGGCCATGTTCTTAGTATCAAATCCAATAGGTGATGGAAAAAAAAATAAAAAATTAATATCATGGATTAAATAAAAAATTATGAACATGATCACTCATCCATAAACAAATAAATACAAAGAAATATCCATCTATCAAAAATAAATAAAATAATAGAAAATAATTAAATTATAACAAAAACCAAATAAATAGGGGATATCTCCTCTAGCCATTATGTGTTCTAGGAAGATCACACGTTCTCAAAAAAAAAAAAAAAAATAAGAAGAAGAAGAAGAAGAAGAAGAATAAGGTGATAAGGAGAAGTTGTTTATTTTGGATTGAATTTGCCACTTGAAAAAAGTGTGTCTGCATATCTATTTGAATAATAATCAAAACCCATGTAGTTCTTTCATCTTAATGAAGTTTTATTTTAATCTTGCCATTTTATTATGTTTTTGTTGATTGATTAATGAAGAAAGGAGTAGAAGAAGAAAAGGAAGGCGTATTGCCTAAATTAAAAATAAAAATTAAATAATCACCTTGTGTTTTCGAGACTTGGGGATGTATGGAGGATGAAACGGCTTTCCAGATCACAATTTTAGTCCGCTTAATTTAACCTTCCTTAAATTAAGTTCTTAATTTTGCTTTCCGAATCGTAGAAAGCAAAATTAAGAATTTGGTTTTAATCCGTTTAATTTAGTCTTCCTTAAATTAAATTAAGTTCTTAATTTTTTTATTTTTTATTTAGGACGATCCCCTGTAGCGTTCGACGCTAATTTGGGACCCCTCAACCTATAAATACTAACCCTCTGGCTCAGTATTCTTCACTCCCTGTTGTTAGTTGACAGTTGTCCTTTCAACCCTCTAATATTTTCTTTATTTTATTCATAAAAGTCTTCAATAGTTAATTCCTCATTGATTTTAATCCGCTTAATTTAATATTTCGTAGATTAAATTAAGTTCTTAATTTTGCTTTTCGGATCACAGTTCCACCTTAAGTTCTTAATGGTGGTCCCCAGTGAAGTCGCCAGTTATGAGGTCTCGCCCGAGCACCGGTCTGATTCGCTAAAGAATTGAAATGCTCATTCGGATGAAGCGCTCGAAAATTGATTATGTAAGAAATGTTGGAGTTTATATAGTCATGGGAGTGCCAACCTCAAAAGCTAGCTATTGAGGTTGGAGAACCCAATTATATATAAGCTAATTCAACATTTTATATTTAATCAATGTGGGATATAACCTCACATTCAATTCTTCATTTCATTATTCTTCATTAATTCTTATTCTTTCAATTATTTTATATGGTTTAACACTCCTCCCTCAAGTGTCAACTGGGTCTAAATTGACACTTGACAAGCATACGGTGGCCACTGTCCAGGCCACCTGGGAACATAGCCCATATGCAAAGGTTCGAGTACCTGCTCTGATAACATGTAAAAAATGTTGGAGCTTATATAGTTATATTTAATCAATGTGGGATCTAACCTCACATTCAATTATTCATTTCATTATTCATCATTAATTATTCTTCTTTCAATTATTTTATATGGTTTAATAGATTCTTTGGGAGAATCCACCTTAATTTATTTTTAATTTGAAAAATATAAGGTAAAAACCCATTTAGACTCCATTTAATTTGCCTTTTAAAAAAATGTACTAGTATTTAAAACCAAAAAAGATTCGGGGAATGGATTTTTGGTTTATTTTAAAAATATAGTTTGGCCAATTAATATAAAGATAACTTAAAAAACATTTTTATGAAATATTAAATTAATGAAATGATAATTATAAATATTCACAAATAAATAAATAAAAACAACCATTCATCCATAAATAAGTAAATAAAAAAGAATAACAAATTTAAAATTACAATAAAAACTAATAATTAGGGATATCTCCTATAGCCTTACGGGTTCTAGGAATATCACACATTTCCTAAAGAAAATAAAGAAAATAAAAAGAAAAAGAAGAAGAAGGTGATAGGGAGTAGAAGTTGTTTATTTTAGATTGAATTTGACACTTGAATCAAGTATGCTTGCGTATTCCTTTTAATGAGAATCAAAACTCACGCAATTCTTCAATATAGCGATGAAATTTTATTTTAGTCTTGTCATTTTATCATGTTTTGATTGATTAATTTTTAGAAGAAATAGTAGAAGAATAAGAGTAAAGTAGTTTGCCTAAATTAAAAATAAAAGATAATAAAGATGTTTACCTTGTGTTTTCGAGGTTTGGAGATGTATGGAGGATGAAGCGACTTTTCGAATCGCAGTTCTACCTTTTTTAATGCAAATGAATTGTGGATATGAGTTCCACGTCAACTTGAAGAGAGAATAACTTGATTGCTCCAAAATATTCAAAATTTAAATATTAAAAGTGGAAGGCGTATTGCCTAAATTAAAAATAAAAATTAAGCAGAATACTAAATTAAGCAGAATGCAAAATTTAAAATTTTAATTTAATATAAGGAATACTAAATTAAGCAGACTAAAATCAAGGAGGAATTAATTTTTGAAGACTTTTATGAAAAAAATAGAGAGAATATTAGAGGGTTGAGAAGATAGTTGTCAACTAACAACCAGGAGTGAAGAATACTGAGTTAGGAACTTGCATTTATAGGTTGAGAGGTCCCAAAACTTCATGATATGAAAAAAAAAAATTCAAAAATAAGAAAAAACTTGTAATTAGTGTTGCGTGCCACATGGAGTCCTGCAGCATTGCAAAGTCCTCCTGCGACAGCCACAGGAGACTCTTGTGATGTCGTAGACTATTTTCTTTTATTTTTTATTTTTTTTAGGGTGCAAAATAAAAGGTTCACACTTATTTATTTATTTTTTTTTTGAGGATGCAAAATAAGGGATTCACACTTTTTTTTAGTTAATAAGTTTATAAATGTGCAAATCTCAGCAAATCAACCAAGAAAGCGAAGCCTTCCTAAATTGATAAAAACAACAGTGAGCCCATAAAGCATCCCCAAATATGAACAAAAGAGTAAAAAAAAAAATACTAAAATCCAAATGACAACCCAAATAAATAAGGATAAATTACTATTTAGTCTTTAAAATTTGATCTAGTTAACTAACTCGTTCATACTTTTTGAGAAACTAACTAATTAGTCCATCAATTTTAGTTCCATCAGACAATTTAGTTATTCCGTCCACTTTTTGTACTTTTTCTGTTAAATTTATGAAAAAATGACTAAAATACCCTTATATATATAATAAATATAATTTTAATTTTATTATTTAAAAATAACAAATAAAAAAAAATTCAAATTAATAAAATTAAATAATAATCATTTAATTATATAATAATTATTTAATTTTATTAATATAAATATATTTTTTTATTTTTTATTATTTATAAGAATATATAATTATATAAGAATAAATAATTTTATAATTTGATGATATTAAATATAATTATTATATAATTATACAAATATTATTTACTTTTATTAATTTAAATTTTTTATTTTTAAATAATAAAATGAAAATTATATTTATTATATATATATAAGGACATTTTAGTTATTTTTCATAAATTTAACAGAAAAAAAAATATAAAAATTAGACAGAAGGACTAAATAGTCTGACGGAACCAAAATTGAAAAACTAATTAATTAGTTTCTCAAAAAGCAAGAATGAGTTAGTTAATTAGATCAAATCTCAAGAATTAAATAATCATTTGCCAAATAAATAATAGCACAATTTGATGACTTTAAACTACACATCTTATCCTGTTGCTTCCTGGAATGCGCATGAATATTTCATGTTCAATTAGGTACATAGCTCATTAAAATAATGTTATAAGTTTAAATTACTATTCAATCACAATTTTTTTTTTTTTTAAAAATAGGAATACGCCTAATCATAATTGACTTTTTCCATTATGAATTATATAACTAACCTTCATCACAGGGATCATTTTCCAGCCATGTGTTCTCTAGTTCACAAATTTCTAATTCGCTCAAGAATAGTTATCATTTTAGATAATTACACAGTTAATGTTTAAAAGTAGTTATCTTGCAGATAATTGTTGTATCTATTACAAAAAAATTTAACATGATAAAACATATAACTATTTAATCTCGATCTCTTTGTTTTCAATGACAAATATAACTTCATCAAATAAGATGGTATTTAGTAAAATTAAAAATTAAGTGATGAAAGTTTAAATATTGAATAATATAATTTTTAAATTGTAAAAATATTTAAAAATTTAACCACTCTATGTAAATTTTAAATTTTAACTTATCATTTTAAGTATTTAGTTTAATTGAGTGTAGATAATTGTTGCCAATTAACTTAAAACGATAAAGTATTGTCAACTTAATTTTGAATGCAAAAAGTCTTGCTTACACTAAAAATAGATATTGATAAAAGGATAAATTACTATTTCATATCTAAGATTTGACCTAATTAACAAAATGATTTTTTTTAAGAAATTAATTAAATAGCCTCTTAGTTTTATTTTCGTTAAATTAATTAGTTTTTTGTCCAATTTTTTAAATTTCATTATTTTTTTTATAAAAATAATAATATTTAATATCCAAAATACTCCCACTTATTTTTCTACTCCCATCTTCCATCATCACACCTCCATTATTTGCCGTTGCCACCAAGTCTTTTTTCCAAATGTGTTGTGATCTTGGGTCAAAGAGCTCATTTAATTTGAGAGATCTCCAAAATGGATGTTGGTAAGAGACACACTCATAGACTTTATATTACATTTCAGTCCAAAATTTTAAGATATGGATCCTGCATTAATTTGGGAGATCTCTGTATTGGTGAGGAACATATTTATTAGGGGTGGAAATATCAAATACGATATGATAACATGACACGAACCTAACACGAAATTAGCGGGTTTGGGTTAAGGGTTATCGTGTTCGTATCGACCCGATTGTGATACGAAAATAATCGTGTCGTGTCGCGGGTTGATCCGTTAACTCGAAAATGACACATTTAATCCATTAACACATTTAACCTAATATATTTTATGGCTTTTAAAATATGTATATAAAAATATTACTTTTAATCTTCTTTATAAATTTATATATAAAAATATTTTATGTAATAATATAAATTAATAGGAGTTAATTTAGTAAATTTGATAATTTTTAAATATTAAAATAAAAAATTAATTAATTTAAAATTTTAAACGTGTTATTCGTGTCGTATTACAAACTAATCGTGTCGTATTCGTATTGACCCTTATCTTGTCATGGGTATAAGTTAACCCGATCCGAACACGACCCATTAACACGAATTGGCACTCCTGATATTCATAAATTTGACACTATATTCCAATAAAAAACCTTAAAACACTAAATTTATGTATTTTTTTCACTTATATATCACTCATTAATTCTTTCTCTTTGCAATGTGAGATTCCACATACTTAAAATCTCATCAAATACCAAAGATTCTGGTTTTTTTTTTTCTAGGTTTCTTTACTAGTTTCTACTTTCTGCTTTTTTAAACACAAAATTTTGTTCAATTTCCCTATGTTTCAAGCTTTTTCTTTCAGTAATCAACCACAAATTCATCTTGGTTTATCTTCTTTTTCTTTATAATTCTCATTATTTTCTTCTTGTTTTCTTTCTTTCTTTTTCTTTTTGGGTAAGATTATTTGGTTGGTTTTTCTTGATCTTGCCTTAATTACTTTAGATTTTTCATATGGGTTACACCGATTAAAATCATTTTACACTAATTTTACTTTAGAATTTAATCTAAAAATTAAAACACAACATAAAAGAGGTCTTCGTCTCTGGCTCTTTTGGTGCATGCCCCTCTCTTTTTCCTCTAATTCATATCTTTCCTCGTGTAAAAGCCTCGGATTTCTATATTTTGTCTCCAAAAACCCTGGTCTGTCCACCAGCGTCGAAATGACTCCGCCACCATAGCGGCATGCTAAGAAGCACTTACAATTTCTCTAGAATCAGAAAAATTTGATGAATCTGTGAAGCTTATTAGAGAAATTGTATCCCGAAATCAAAACACGGCTTATCTCTTTGGTTCTACTGTTCTGTTTTTGGTATTCTTGTTTTGATGATGGTGGTCAAGATGTGATATTTCTTTTAAGTTCTTGAGTGATGAATAAAATTCTAGCTCTGTTAGCAAGAGAATCAAAAGGCCCAAATCGAGAATGACAAAATCTTGTCACCCTTTGATTTTTAGTACTTCTTTTTTTTTTTTTCTTTTTTTTGAGTTTTTATTTCTACAGCTGAGATAGAAAATTTAAAGAAAAAAAATAAGAGATATTTTAGTTTTTTTTTTAAAATTTTTATTTAATGAAATGATTAATTTATTGACGGAATAAAAATTATGAAACTATTTAATTTGTAATTCATATGTAATTCCTTAATAAAGAGTAATGCATAGTGTCTTTCCATTCATATTGAATTAATTGCTCAACTTTACCTACTCCATTAAAATAAGGTTATAGGTTAACATCATCTTCATTTCCTGTTTCATACCTACTCTATTAAAATAAGGTTATAAGTTAAAATTAGTTGCCATCTACGCGTAATCATAATTTTATTTATTTATTTTTTAATACAGAATACTCATAACATAATTGAATTTTACAGGCAAAGACATTGGTTATGATTTATTTATTACTCGGCCATCTCTATAAAGCCTTGGAGCAAAAACAAATCAATACCTTCACAAGTTAATTACCTTATCTCACATTCACAAAATATTCTTTGTACCTTGTAAAACACAAGCCTTAGATCTTTTGTCAATTATCACTTATCCGATTTATTAATTAATATCATGGCTTCCACTTCTTCTTCAACTGCTCTTGATCTCCAATTGAAGACTTGGGATGCTTTTATTAGTTTTAGAGGCAAAGATATTCGTTATGGTTTGCTCAGCCATCTCTCTAAAGCCTTGGAGCAAAAACAAATCAATGCCTTTATCGATGATAAACTTCGTAAAGGAGAAGACATCTCTCAGGCTCTCTTGGAAATAATTGAAGATTCATATGTTTCAGTAGTCATTTTCTCGAAAAATTATGCAGATTCTCCATGGTGCTTGGATGAGCTTGTGAAGATACTTGAATGTAAGGGAACATCAGGACAAATAGTCTTACCTGTGTTTTACAAAGTAGATCCAATTGATGTTCAAGAGCTTAGAGGGAGTTTTGGGATGTCATTTCATAAGCTTAAAGAACTCAAAGACTGTTTACACAAGGTGGAAGGATGGAGCAATGCTTTGATGGTAATAAGCAACTTATCTGGATGGGATTCAAAGAATATCAAGTAAGTCATTTATTATTTCCTCTTCTTTATAATATATGTCTTTTTTTGTTTTTGTTTTGGAGTAAATGGAAATAGAAGGTTTTAATTTTCTCATGTTATTTATAATTGTTTAGTGAGAAATTAGTAAATTTTCTTAAGATGTATATATATATAATTTTTTTGTTGGCTATATATCTTTCATTAATTAAGCTTAGTAACAAAATTTATGTTAGATCAAGCAATTGATACTAAATTTATATATTTTATTATGATTGATTAAATGAAAGGAATTGGCTAAAGTTAAAAATTACAATTCATAAGTTAGCTATAAAATTAAATACGGAAAATGCAGATTATCAATGGATGATTCATTTTGACTTACTAGTATTAATTTGTTATATATATGTCATCAGGTTGGAGTCCGAACTAGTTGAAGAAATAGTCAAAGGTGTTATGGAGAACTTAAGTCAAATGCTTTCAGATAATTCTTACAATGATAAATTAGTTGGAATTGATTTACTTGTCAAGAAGATAGAATCATTACTACAAATTGGATTAATAAATGATAATCCGACCATAGGAATATGGGGAATGGGAGGTATTGGTAAGACAACTATTGCTAATGCAATATTTAGTCGAAACATGACTCAATTTGACTCTTCCTACTTTGTCATGAATGTTAGAGAAGAGATAAACAATCAAACATCAATTACGCTACGAGATAAAATAATTTCTCAATTATTGGGGGAAAAAGGCTTACATATAAACACACCCCATTTACCTATTGTTATTAGGAGAAGGCTCCAAAGGAAAAAAGTTATCATAGTTTTTGATGATGTACATGATTCACACCATTTAAAACTTTTAGCCGGAGAGTGTGATTTGTTCAATAAGGGAAGTAGAATTATTGTTACTAGTAGAGATAGGCAAGTACTTAAAAATATTTGCCCCACTGAATATATACATGAGGTTGAGAAATTAATTGATAAAGAAGCTCTTCAACTCTTTAGCTTGTATGCCTTTAAGCAAAATCATCCTAAAGAAGGATACTGGGAGTTATCTCACAAGGTGATAAGATATGCTCAAGGTAATCCATTAGCTCTTATAGTTCTAGGCTCTAATCTATATGACAAGGATATGGAAGAGTGGGAAAATGAGCTACAAAAATTAAAAAACATTCCTGACATGAAAATTATGGAAGTTTTGAAAATAAGTTATGATGGATTGGATTGTAATGAAAAGAACATATTTCTTGACATTGCATGTTTTTTGAAAGGGAGGTATAAACATGAAACTGAGAGACTATTAGAAAGTTGTGGTTTCTTTCCAAAAATTGGAATGAGTCGTCTTCTTGATAAATCTCTAATATCTATATCCGTCCATGGGGATGTACACATGCATGATTTGCTACAACAAATGGGCAAGGATATTGTTTATGAAGAATGCAAACAACCTGAAGGGCGTAGTAGGTTGTGTAATTCTAAGGATATTTCCTATGTATTGACAAAAGATAAGGTAAAGATCAAAAGCTGTAACATTTATTGTTTCTTCATATATTTGAATTTTGCAAGGAATTTAGCTCCCATAAGCAATTAAGTCCAATGACTAGTATTTTTCAATATTCTTTTATATGTATTTTATACTCAATTTTTACTTGTCGTTTGTTTATTAGGGAACTAGAAAAGTGGAAGGCATTTTGCTTGACATGTCTGAGATTGAATTTACAGAGATAAGTTCTACAGCTTTCAAGGAAATGTACAATCTTAGATTCCTCAAATTCTACTGCTATGTTTGGACAAAAGGAAAGTTGCTTCTTCCTAATGGCCTTGAATTTCTTCCAGAAGAGCTAAGATACCTACAATGGGATAATTACCCTTTGGAATCTTTGCCACTAAAGTTTTGTCCAAATAATCTTGTAGAACTTCACATGCCTCGGAGTAAACTCAAACAACTTTGGAATAGAGATAAGGTGGGTACACTTTAGTGTCCTGCTATATATATATATATATATTTTGTTGTTTGTATATGCTAATTTATATTCATAAACTTCCTTTTACATTACAGCCACTTGCAAATTTAAAAGTTATGGACCTCAGTTACTCTCTACATCTAATCAGAATTGCAGGCTTGTCTGGAGCCTTAAATCTTAAGGTTTTAAAGTTGAGGGGCTGTGAAAGTTTGGTTGAGATTCTCTCATCTGATCTTCAATATTTGTATAAGCTTACTGGACTAGATTTAGGGTGCTGCACAAATCTCTGCAGTTTTCCAAGCTGTCTTGGTTTGAAAAGTCTTGAGCTACTTAATCTCCAAGGTTGCTCAAAACTCAGAAAGTGTCCAGAGATTCCGTTTAATATGAAGATTTTATGGTTAGATGAAACTGCAATAGAAGAATTGCCCTCATCAGTTGAACATTGCTCTCAACTTGTCTATTTGAGCTTGGAACATTGTACAAGGCTTGTGAGTCTTCTCCGAAGCATCAGTAATTTGACATTTCTGAAGGTCCTTAAAGTCCAAGGTTGTTTAAATGTGAAAGGATTACCGGATAATTTGGGAGATTTAGAATCTCTGCAGTGGCTTGATATAAGTAGAAGTGGGATAAAAGTGGTACCATCCTCCATCAACCAATTGAGAAAATTGAAAGATTTACTTTGCAGGGGATGTGATGGTTTGACCAGGTTGCCTCTTTTGACTGGTTTGTACCTAAGGAAACTTGATCTAGGTAATTGTGGTATATTGGAAATTCCGGAAAGTGTTGGTTCTTTAGTGTCATTGGAATACTTATATTTAGATGGAAACAATTTCGAGAGAATACCTGCTAGCATCAAGCAACTTTCTAATTTGAAAGAACTTAAGTTAACTAATTGCACGAGACTTAGATATTTACCAGAGCTTGCATGCTTAGAAATGTTAAATGCTTCAAATTGCTTCTCTTTGAAGTCGGCATCAACTTCATTCCTTTCTTCACTAGATGATGATGATGATAAAATTAGATCACTTGATTTTGGTAATTGCATAAATTTGGATAGCAAAATTATTATGGATAATGTATTTATGGAAAGCCATATGGCGAAACAGGTATGTTTGGTTAATTTGGTGTTATTAATATATATTTGCAGATAAATTGGAATCATAATGGATATATAATTTTTTCATGGTGCAGCAATATGTTAAGTTATGTGTTCCTGGGGTTGAAGCACCGGAAGGGATGAGGTATCAAAATAAGAATGGATCTTCTCTTTCAAATATCAGACTTGACGATAGGAGGATCATCGGTTTCTCTTTTTGCTCTGTTTTTTATCCCAAATTATTTTATCCTAAATTATTTTATACCATTAATTGTAAAGCTGATTTTGAAGATGAATCTGGATATAGTTTGAATTCCAATGTCTATACCTCTTTTTTGGATCGGATTTTAGATCATGAGGATTTACAACACCAACACCAACACCAACACGTGACCCTTTGGTATGAAAATCTGTACTCTAAAGAGCGTTTCACCTACGCTTCATTCCAGTTCTACATTGAAGGTTGTAGTTTAGATAATAGTGTTAACGAAAAATTCGATAACAAGGTGATAATGAAGTGTGGGGTCCATCCTATATATGAGGATGATTGTGTTGGTAGAGATAAAAAGAGAAAAAGAAATGATGATCGCAATGAGGATGAGGAAGATGAGGAAGACCAACCTTCCCTTGAAAAAACAAGAAAACACGATGATTACCTCGATCTAAATCTCTCTCTATCTCTTTCTTCTACTTCATATGAGGATGATGATTGTGTTGGTAGAGATCAAAAGAGAAAAAGAAATGATGATCACAATGAGGATGAGCAAGATTCCCTTGATCTAAATCTCTCTCTATCTCTTTAATTCTCTGCCTGACAGGTAAATTAATCATAACCCATTCTTCATCTTTATAATATGCAGTCTTCGTGTTAGAATCGTAAGCATATATATATTTATTGTGTCATGGGTGGCAGGTTCAGGGCTGCAGCAAGGCCAATGGATATGCAGATCAAATTCAAAATCACAATAGGTATACAAAATTGCGTCACTCTTTACTATTACTTGCAATTAAGTGGTTAATTTAAAGATTAGACGTTAAACATTCTTACACGGTGTTCACCTCTCTGTTCCATATTCTGTTTGATTAGTCTGTTCACCATCAAGGGAAACACATTATACGTGTTCTTTCAAATCACTAAATTGGATCCTTTAAAGTTTGATAAATTGCTATAATTTTTATGTTTGAATTCATCCCCATTATGGCTTTATTGATTTTTTTTTCCTTCTTGAATTGCAAATATCTAAAAATATAGATATACTACTTAATTAATAGAAATACAATGAACTTTGATTTTATAGTAATAAGGCTATTAAATTTTTCATTTTCTTTTCCAATCATATGATTTTTACAAAAATTTTCCCTTGTTTCTTTCTACCATCTATTCAATTTCCTCTTACTTGTTGGGCATAAAGATGAACATTCAAGCTTGAATAATTGCACATATGAATTTGGAGTCTTCAGTTTCAAAGCCGAGACAAAAACAATGTCTTGTATTTTGATTCGTTGAAGTCTTCTAATGGAGGAATTGACTCTATTATGTTATGGAATCCTTCTATTACAGACAAACATATGGAGCTTTTCATTGGGTAGTTAGAAAATCAGAACATTGTACCAGAATTGTTGCTCTCACATTAGCAAAGGAGAAAGTTACACAACTGGCACTTCCTTGTAGCGACATTGAGAAAGGATATGGCTTGGACTAAACTGATAAACTTGGTTTAATGGGAGTTTCAGCTTCAGCACCATTTTGTTTTATCAAGAAAATCAAAATATTATTTGTCAGCTTCATAACTGTAATTCAATTTAGGATTTGGTGTTTTAGAATTCATAATTGTGTTATTATTCTTACAAATACTTCTAATTTTTTTACAGTCGTGCCTTAGTAAATCGTAATGTATCCTAATTACTATTACTAATTAGGATTCATAATTGTTGTTTTCGCATTCATAATTTTTTTTTCCTTTAGGATTAAAACTCATAAATTAAATAAGGGAGAACTTTGCCGCCTTTGTGGTTCTACCCTGCTCGAGCAGGATTAGTTATACCTCAAAGACATGGGGACACTTGTGGCCTAGACTAAAAAATAAGTATTAATTAGTAAATTTATTAAATAATAGTTGAAATAAAATTTTAAGTCATAATAAATATATTGAGTATTTATATTAATAATAATTATATTGTTTGTATATATATTTATAATTACGGATGTTATTTATTATTATTTTATTTTTTTTAAAAGAGAAATTCAAACTTAAAATTTTATTTAAATTATGATATATAAATATGTAAATAATATTCTAATTATTTTCATTATACTCTTATGTATATATATATATATATATATAGTAGTATTCTTTTTATGGGTATTAAATAATAAAATATTAATCAATAATTAGTAATATTATAATTTATTATTTACTTACGGTATAAAATTAAAATAAATAAATAAATATATTTTTTTTAATATTTTCACACTGACTAAATGTTGAATAATAATATATTTTTATACCTAATTAATTAATTTATAAACTATAATACTAAAAAAATTAATTAGTCTAAAAAAAATACATCTGTGAAATTTGTGACTGAGTCATCCGGGTACCCAACCGGGTGAATGAATTTTAATAAAAAAGGTTTTAAGAGTGATCCGATCTAACTTATAAACCAATTTTTGAATTTTTCAATTGAACTGGCTAAATCGAACTGGATTTGACAACACTGGTTAAAGGTAAACAAGTGTTTGAAAAGATTTTTATAAAAAAAAAGTGTTTGAAAAGATGAGGGTAATTTCTTGGCTATTTCTTCGATAAAATACCTTAGACTTTATAGACTATTGAAATGACTTAAATTAGATCAACCTTTTTGGACTAGAAAATACTGAATTTTTTTTTTTTAATTGTAGAATGAAATTTTCTTTTTCTTTTTTTATTTTTTTTGATAAAGAATAAATCAAATGAGCTTTAAAGAAAAAAAGTAATGTTTTCAAATTAAGAAGTCAATTTTTTGAGTTTTTAGAAATTTATAAAAAGAAAAAGAAAACTCTAAGAGGGAAATGTTAATTAATCTATCAATTATTAATGATGATTGTGGAATATCATCAATCCAATTAATCACTACCTGTCACAATAATTATATAATGCTATAATTTATTTTCTCTCAATAATTCATAACATATAAAATGGACATTAAATAGCATGGTTGTCAGAATCAATTTTGTCCGACCGTAAAGTCGGTTCGGTTCTGACCTTAAACCTAAATAAGGAGGAAATTAAGAAAAACCCAGCGATCCGGACAGGTAACTGGTAACTATGTCGACTCGGAAGGGTTTTTTCCTAGTGAGTTTTTTTTTTTTTTTTGTGATTGGATTAAAAAAAATAATTTTAGACCAAATTAGTGATTGAATTAAATAAAAAAATTGCAAAATTCAAATTGGCACAAATCAATTCATTTCGGTCCGACATTCATGTACATGACCCGATCAATGATGAAGTAAGAAGGGAAAGATAATCAAAAGAGCTGAAAAAAGATAGAAATTTATTTTTTATATTTTCTCCTAAATTCATTTTCGCCTTGTTATGTCGGTAGGATAGAAATTTCTTGGTGGGATTTTTTTTTTTTTTTTTGAGGAATTTCTTAGTGAAATTAAAAGCTATTTATAAATTATTTTTTTTTACCATAGACTTGCGTCAAGTCAATGTCTTACTCTTGCTCTTAAAATGTTTGGTGGGACTATTGACATAGACATAAATAAGATATAGGAAAATATAGCCTAAATTTATTTTAATTTTACTAAATGTAAAACGGAGTCTAGATATGGGAATATAATACATTATTCAAATTCAATTCAATTAGAAAAATTAAAAAAAAAATTGAAAACTCAATTTTAATTTAATTGAGTTTTATTTATTATATTCATTAATTTTTTATTTATTAACATTTAATTATAATTTTTTTTTTCATTCAAAACATTTTATTGTTAGTGTTTTAATATATTAATGGTAAAAGTAAGATTATTTAGAAACGAGCGTCAATATTTAATTCTTGCCAATATAAAAAGTCTCTTTACAAAATTCAAAAAAAGAAAAGAAAAGAAAAGAAAAGAAAAGAAAAGAAAAGAAATTATGATGCATTAAAATAATGATCTTTTAATTCTAAAAAAAATCATACATGCATCTTGAGGATAATATATAAGTAGTTAGTGAGTAATTTTAAGGAAATTCAAGTCCCAACAATAAAAACTTATAAATAAAAATTGAATGCCAAATAATTGTGTTAATTAAGAAACTATTACAATGAAAAATTACTAATTTAAAAACTTTAAAAATCTAAGTCATTGCAAAAAATCAAGTGCTAATAAGATTTATATTAATGATTTAGTATTGAGGATTTTTTTAAAAGTAATTATAAGGTATGAATTATTATAAATTAATTTTATTTATTTACTTTGATTATATTATAATTTTTATTATTAAATTACTTGATAGAATAGATTTTATATATTTAAGGATTATATTATAAAATATATAAATTCAAGGAATAAAAATCTAAAATTCTTGTAGAGTTGAGTTTAGTTAGGAATGACAATATTAAACATGTCACGATAACACGACACGAATCCAACACTAAATTAGCAGGTTTGGGTTAAGAGTTATCGTATTTATGTTGACTCGATTGTGACACGAAAATAATCATGTTGTGTCTCGGGTTGACCTGTTAACTCGAAAACGACACGTTTAACCTATTAACACATTTAACCTAATATATTTTATGATTTTTAAAATATGGATATATAAATATTACTTTTAATATTCTTTATAAATTTATATATAATTATATTTTATGTAATAATATAAATTAATATGGGTTAATTTAGTAATTTTGATAAGTTTTAAATATTAAAATATAAAATTAATTAATTTAAAATTTTAAACGTGTTATTCGTATCATGTTGTGTTATCCATTAGTTAAGTGGATCGTATTCGTGTTTAGATTTTTGACATAATAAATTAATCGTGTCGTATTCGTCTTAACCCTTATCGTGTCATGAGTATAAGTCAACACGACCTGAACCCAAATTGCCACTCCTAAATTCAATGTAATAGGAAAACATAAGGGGAAAGTGGCCCTAAATTGTGTAGTTGGGCAAAACGAAAGGAGCAAGGCATGTGTATTGGGTTGCAACGGTACAAACTCCAATTTCTTTAATTTCTTTTCCTAGAAAAAGCTAAAAAGGAGTGGAGACTGGGAAAGTATTGAGATAACTCTTTTAGCAATTAAACTCTTATTGGAGCCACCTAATTTACCATATATGTTTAATTTCAAGATTTATATACAATAATATTGATATGATCATAAGAAAAATATACATAAATTTGATTGTGATTGGAATACAACTTTTAATTCTATATAATTTAAAAAGGTAAATAGAGACTTTTTTTTTGGCATCAAATCCTAATGGGTCATAGATAAAAGATTAGAGGGACACAGATTTTGAATAAAAAAAATTCACTTTGATAATAATCAAAATTGCAAATTAACAAATTTAAAAGAAGGAATAGAGAAATTAACCATAGAAAGGAATTTTAAGTTCCTTTTTCCTAGTGGTCTGCCTCCCCCATATTCCAAGAACTTTCTCAAGCTTTTCCTTCCCCTCCTTTGTATACAGTACACTAACTAATTAAGTATGAAAAAAAAAATAGAAAACCAGAGAAACATTGGGATTGTTTATATGTAAATTCTCTCTTTCTATAAATTAATTTTTAATTAATTATGGTAATTAAATAAATACTATAATATAAAGGTGTAAAAATGAGATGAAATATGACAATCAAAAAGTTTTAGTCATTCTAATTTTTATATAAATTTAAACAAATTACAATCAAATACAAATAAATTTAAATCAAATTTCTAAATTGTATAAAAAATTACTACCTATATTAATGAGTAAATTTTATAAATTCGTAAATCTCAGCAAACCAAACCAAAACGGCTCTCAACAATTACTCTGTTCCTTCCTGGAAGCTGCATACATGCGTTCCAACTTCCAAGCAACTTTCATCTTCATCTTCATTAGCATTGTTACCGTCTCTGGTTTTCCATTTATAAATAAATTTCTAGTCTCAAAAATCATTACCTTACCATACATTCACAAAATATATCTCTTTACCTTGTAAAACACAAGCCTTTGATCTTCTGTCAATTATCACTCATCCGATTTATTAATTAATTAATATCATGGCTTCTACTTCATCTTCAACCCCTCTTGATCTCCAATTGAAGACTTGGGATGCTTTTATTAGTTTTAGAGGCAAAGATATTCGTTCTGGTTTTCTCAGCCATCTCTCTAAAGCCTTCAACCAAAAACAAATCTATGCCTTTATCGACGATAAACTTGACAAAGGAGAAGAGATCTCTCAGGCTCTCTTGGAAAAAATTCAAGATTCATATGTTTCAGTAGTCATTTTCTCAGAAAATTATGCAGATTCTCCATGGTGCTTGGATGAGCTTGTGAAGATACTTGAATGCAGGGGAACATCAGGACAAATAGTCTTACCTGTGTTTTACAAAGTAGATCCAACTGATGTTCAAGAGCTTACAGGGAGTTTTGGGGAGGCATTTCATAAACTTAAAGAAAAACGCCAAGATCAACAAAAGGTGGATGGATGGAGCCAAGCTTTGGACAAAATAAGCAACTTATCTGGATGGGATTCAAG
The DNA here is from genome assembly GCA_949750685.1 of Vernicia montana. NCBI lineage: Eukaryota > Viridiplantae > Streptophyta > Magnoliopsida > Malpighiales > Euphorbiaceae > Vernicia > Vernicia montana. Next base: position 31,382 of record CATKHJ010889576.1, read on the forward strand.
GAATATCAAGTAAGTTATTTATTATCAAATAAATGGAAATAGAAGGTTTTAACTTTCTCATGCTATTTATATTTGTTTTGTGAGCAGTGAGTAAATTTTCTTAAGATGTATATTTTTTTTTTTGTTGGCTATATATCTTTCATTAATTAAGCTTAGTAACAAAATTTATGTTAGATGCAATAATTGATACTAAAGTTATACTTCCTCCATTTCACAATAACTGTCGTTTTACAAGGATGCACACATATTAAGAAAGTTATTAAATAACTTTAATTTTAATTAATATGAAAAAATATACTCTTATTTTCTCTCATCAAATAAGAAAAAACATATGAAATATTGAAATTGGGATGAGGGTAAAATTGAAAAAAAAGCTAATAAATGCTGCATTGAACTGTTAAAATGACAAATAATTTGAAATAAAATTTTTTTTCTAAAATAACAGTTATTGTGAAACGGAGGGAATATAATTTATTATGATTGATTAAATGAAAGGAATTGGCCAGAGTTAAAAATTACAATTCATAAGTTGGCTAGATTAATTATTTGCTAATTGTCTAATTATCGATAGTTCTAATAGAATACATAAAATTAAATACGAAAAATGCATATTATCAATGATATGTTACTTACTTGGAAGTCTAATGGATGGTTCATTTTAACTTACTAGTATTAATTTGTTATATAAATGTCATCAGGTTGGAGTCGGAACTAGGTGAAGAAATAGTCAAAGGTGTTTTGGAGAACTTAAGTCAAATGCTTTCAAATAATTCCTACAATGATAAATTAGTTGAAATTGATTTACGTGTCAAGAAGGTGGAATCATTATTACAAATTGGATTAGTAAATGATAATCGGACCATAGGAATATGGGGAATGGGAGGAATTGGTAAGACAACTATTGCTGATGCAATATTTAGTCGAAACATGGCTCAATTTGACTCTTCCTACTTTGTCATGAATGTTAGAGAAGAGATAAATGATCAAACACCAATTATGCTATGAGATAAAATCATTTCTCAATTATTGGAGGAAAAAGGCTTACATATAAACACACTATAGTTACCTTATTTTATTAAGAGAAGGCTCCAAAGGAACAAAGTTATCATTATTTTTGATGATGTAAATGATCCAGACCATTTAAAATTAGAGTGTGATTTATTCAATAAGGGAAGTAGAATTATTATTACTAGTAGAGATAAGCAGCTACTAAAAAATGTTTGCCCTACCGGATATATATACGAGGTTGAGAAATTAATTGAACAAGAAGCTCTTCAACTCTTTTGCTTGTATGCCTTCAAGCAAAAGCATCCCATAGAAGGATGTCGAAAGCTATCTCAGGAGGTGATAAGTTATGCTCAAGGCAATCCATTAGCTCTTACAGTTTTAGGCTCTAATCTATATGATAAGGGTATGGAAGAGTGGAAAAGCAAGCTAGAAAAACTCAAAAACATCCTTAACATAAAAATTCAGGAAGTTTTAAAAATAAGTTATGATGGATTGGAACGTAATGAAAAGAGCATATTTCTTGACATTGCATTTTTTGAAATGGTGGCATAAACATGACATTGAGAGAGTATTAAAAGGTTGTGGTTTCTTTGCGAAAATTGGAATGAATCGTCTTGTTGATAAATCTCTAATATCTATATCAGTTGATGGGTATATAAACATGCATGATTTGCTACAGCAAATGGGCAAGGATATTGTTTATGAAGAATGCAAAGAACCTAAAGGGCGTAGTAGGTTGTGAAATTCAAAGGATATTTCTCATGTATTGACAAAAGATAAGGTAATGTCTAAAAGTTGTGACTTCTCTTGTTTCTTCATATATTTTTTGCAAGAAATATAACTCCCATAAGGAATTAAGTCCAACGACTAGTATTTTTCAATATTTTTTGTATGTATTTTATACTCAAATTTTACTTGTTATTTTTTTAGGGAACTGGAAAAGTGGAAGGCATTTTGCTTGACATGTCTGAGATTGAATTTACAGAGGTAAGTTCTACAACTTTCAAAGAGATGTACAAGCTTAGATTCCTCAAATTCTACGACAATAGTGGATGGCCAATTATGGGGCAAGGAAGAAAGTTGTATCTTCCTAATGGCCTTGAATTTCTTCCAAAAGGGCTAAGATATCTAGAATGGGAAGATTATCCTTTGGAATCTTTGCCGCTAAAGTTTTGCCCAAATAAACTTGTAGAACTTCGCATGCGTCGAAGCCAACTCAAACAACTTTGGAATGGAGTTGAGGTAGGTACACTTTAATGTCCTGCTATATAATATTTTGCAAAATTTGTAAATGCATTATATTTATAAACTTCCTTTTACTTTACAACCACTTGCAAATTTGACGGTTATGGATCTCAACTTCTCTGATTCCCTAATCAGAATTCCGGACTTGTCAGGAGCCTTAAATCTTGAGGTTTTAAATTTGTGTGGATATATAAGTTTGGTTGAGATTCCGTCATCCATTCAATTTTTGAGCAAGCTTATTTAACTAGATTTAGGTGGGTGTACAAATCTCTGCAGTTTGCCAAGCTGTCTTGGTTTGAAAAGTCTTGAGCTACTTTTTTTTGGAGGTTGCTCGAAACTTAAAAAGTGTCCAGAGATTCCATATAATGTGAAGTACTTAATTTTAGATGAAACTGCAATAGAAGAATTGCCCTCATCAGTTAAACATTGCTCTCAACTAATTAAATTGTCCTTAAGAGAATGTACAAGGCTTGTGAGTCTTCCCCAAAGCATCTGTAGTCTGAAATTTCTGAAGATTCTAAATGTTGAAGGTTGTTTAAATGTGAAAGGATTACCGGACAACTTGGGAGATTTAGAATCTCTTTTGGAGCTTCATATAAGTAGAAGTGAAATAAAAGTGCTGCCACCCTCCATCAATCAATTGACAAAGTTGGAATATTTATTTTGTGGTGGATGTAATGGTTTGACCACGTTGTCTCTTTTGACTGGTTTGTCCTGCCTAAAGGAACTTAGTCTGGGTAAATGTGGTATATTAGAAATTCCGGAGAGTATTAGCTTATTAGTGTCATTGGAAAGGTTACATTTAGATGGAAACAAGTTTGAGAGAATACCTGCTAGCATCAAGCAACTTTCTAATATGAAAGAACTTAAGTTAACTAATTGCACGAGACTACTTAGATATTTACTAGAGCTTGCAAGCTTACAAAAGTTAGAAGCTTCAAATTGCTTCTCTTTGAAGTCGGCATCAACTTCATTTCTTTCTTCACTAGGGCATAGTCACAGAAATGGTATACATTTTGTATTTGGTGATTGCATAAATTTGGAAAGCAAAATTATTGTGGATAATGTATTTAAGGAAACCCATATGGCGAAACAGGTATGTTTGGTTAATTCGATGTTATTTATATATTTATATTTATTCATATTGGCCGATAAATTGGAATCATAATGGATATATAATTTTTTCATGGTGCAGCTGGATGCTTGGTTATTAGTTCCTGGGCTTGAAACACCGGAAGGGATGAGGTATCAAAATAAGAATGGATCTTCTCTTTCAAATATCAAATTTGACGACAGGAGGATCATCGGTTTCTCTATTTGCACTGTTTTAGATCTCAAATTAATTTATCCTAAATTAATTAATTCTTGTATCATTCAATGTATAGCTGATTTCAAAGATGAATCTGGATATAGTTTGAATTTCGAGTTCTTTGGTCGCTGTTGGAATTTGGATCATAATTTACAACACCAACACGTGATCCTTTGGTATAAAAATCTGAACCCTAAAGAGCGTTTTACCTACGCTTCATTCCAGTTCTACACTCAATGTTATCGTAATGGTAAGGCAGAAATGGATAACAAGGCGATAATGAAGTGTGGGATCCATCCTATATATGAGGATGATGATTGTGTTGATAGAGATAAAAAGAGAAGAAGAAATGATGATCACAGTGAGGATGAGCAATCTGAGGAAGACTGACCTTCCCTTGAAAAAAAGGAAAAAAGAATCATATGTGATTCCCTCGATCTAAATCTCTCTTCATATTAATTATCTGCCTGGCAGGTAAATTAATTATAACCCATTTTTTATTTTTATAATATGCAGTCTTTGTGTTAGAATCCTAAGCATATATATATATATTGTGTCGCAGGTTCAGGTTCAGGTTCAGGTTAATGGAAATGCAGATCAAACTCAAAATCAAAATAGGTACACAAAATTGCATTACTCTTTACAATTACTTGCAATTAAGTGGTTAATTTAAAGATTAGACATTAAACATTAAACATTCTTACAGCTTTCTGTTCCATATTCTGTTTATGCATTCTAACTTTCTAAGTAATTTACCAAATTGTAACTCATTTGTTTTGATTACTCTGTTCACCATTAAGGGAAACACGTTATGCATGTTCTTCCAAATCACTAAATTGGATCCTTTAACGTTTGACAAATCGCTTCTATTATGTTATGGATTCCTTCTATTGCAGACAAACACATGGAGCTTTTCATTGGGTAGTTAGAAAATCAGAACATTGTACCAGAATTGTTGCTCTCACATTAGCAAAGAAGAAAGTTACACAACTGGCACTTCCTTGTAGTGACATTGATGAAAGGAAAGGATATGGCTTGGACTAAACTGATAAACTTGGTTTAATGGGAGTTTCAGCTTCAGCACCATTTTGTTTTATCAAGAAAAACAAAATATTATTTGTCAGCTTCATAATTGTAATTCAATTTAGGATTTGGTGTTTTAGAATTCATAATTGTGTTATTATTCTTACAAATACTTCTATTTTTTTTTACAGTCGTGCCTTAGTAAATCGTAATGTATCCTAATTACTATTACTAATTAGGATTCATAATTGTTGTTTTCACATTCATATATATATATATATATATATATATATATATATATATACATATATATATAATTTTTTTTTGCAGTTCTGCCTTAATTGTGTTAATTTTAGTATTAATCCTTCATTTTTTATTTTCCAGGACAATTAAATCAAATTTTAATAAAAAGGAATAAAATTTTAATTTTTTTTATATTCTAGATAATAAAAATAATTGAAATTATAAAATTAATATTAATAAAGAATAAAATTATTTATATATTTCAAAAATTATAGAAATTCCATAGTTCATTATTTTTTTTCTCAACTACCCCACCTAATAACAAAATTTTATTTTATCTTTCTTAATTTTCCCATATCATAAATATTTATATTTATTGATTTTGATTTTCTAATTTTAAATATAATAATTATTTTATAATTTTAGGATTGATGGATTTTGTATTTTTTTTTATTTATATATCTGTATCTGCATTATTTTTGTTTTTTGATCAAAATATCAAATCAAACAAGGTTCAACCCTTTGAGTCCAGTCATATAATGTCATACTGTCAAAAAAAAAAAAAAAAAAAAATTATACAATGCCATAACGGTATATGCAAGGAAACAAAAGTAGGCCAATAGCAGTGCATATGAGTTAGAAAGACCCCCAATAAGAAGGAAAAATAGGTTGGACCTGGATATAACATCTCTGACCATAATGTCCCATTTACAATGTTGATAAAGTAACTGTAGTGTATCCATTTGCAAATTTTTTTAATGTTTTCTGAAGGGTTGACCAAAATCGGATCCAAATTGTTTAACCATACCAAAATCGGCCAAATAAAATAAAATTTGATTTTCGATTATGGTTTTGGTTATTGAAAAACTTGGTTTTGATTTCAGTTTCTATTAAAAATCATACCAAAACCATTGATTATAATTTATAAATCACTAAGGGTTTCTCCAATTCACGTTATTTTTTAGTTGAAAAGCCATTTTACAGTAAAAAAATTACTCCAACTCGCGCCACTTTACACTCCATTTTAATGTATTTGTACAACGCCATTTTGATTTTTTGTTTTTTTTTTAAATTATCACAAAAACCGTAATGCATTAATAGAGTATATGTTGAAGTATTATACTAATTCAGAGGATTGAATGAATATTAATATTTTATTTTTTTTAATTGTACCCTACTATTATTAATTATTCAATGTAATGTTTGTTTTGTATGTTTTTTTTAAATAAAATTTATGTTTTACTTATTAATATATAAATAGTACATCGGTCTTTTTATAATATGTAAAATTAAATTAAATTTTTATTTAATTTAATATTTTAAATAACAAATTATATTTTTATTGGATGAATATATAAAAAAAAATAGCTTTGGACATAATTTGTAAATTAACAAAATAATATGGAAGTAATAAAAAAAATATAAAATGAGAAATAAAATAGAATATAAATGAAATATTCTTTTTGGTATTATAAATGAAGTTGATGGTTGGAGATAAATTTACTGTAATTATAACATTTTAGTGTAAAAATTACTGCATTTTGAGTTTTTGGATTGGAGATGGGCCTAATTCTGATTTGAAACCGAAAAAAAATAATAATAAATAGTTGTATACAAAAATTAATTGGGGAAAAATTTCTTCATTTTTTAATGGATTTGACTGTGTATAAATATATTATATAGTTATATTACACTTAGATTGTATTTTAATAAATTTAATTGTTTATTAAAATTTGATTTTAAATTATTCCATTATTTTATATTAATTTTTTAATCAAAATTAATGTAATAAAGAAATTGGTTCGAAATTAGTTTCATACCATAATAAAGAAACATGTTTTAAATCGAAATTGAAATTGAAACTAGTCGGTTCTAAACAAAAATCGAAACTGTAAAAATCAATTGTGGTTTCAATTTGAACATTTTATTAAACTAAAATTATTGGTTTCAAACCGAAACCAACAATTCGATTTAACCAATCATACCTAATTTTCGAGCATTTAAAAATATTTTTTAAGGTAGAATTAGGTCATGATTAGCATATATTATTCTTTTATAGTTTTCTTTTAAATTCACATCAGAAACTTTACTAAGAACATAACAACATTTGTCAAATATATCTATATAACTTTTTTCTATTTATTTTTTTAAAATTTTGCCAAAAATTCGGCAACATATCCTCTTAAATTTAGATGAATCCCTCTGTTTAAAATAATAATTTTCTCAACTCGATTAGACAATAATATAATAGCACAATGAGGGACGTATCTAAAACTTATCTTGAAAGAGGACAAACATGATAAACATTACAAAAAGCAGATAAATAATAAATATAAGTATAAAATACTATTTACATTTTATTAATATTAAAATTACTAAATATTAATAAATTGCCAAAGTAAACTACATATTTTAGTGGAAATTCATTATTTGATATAATCATATATATTCTAAATTATTATAATTGTTCTATTCGAATACTTATATTTTAATACCGTTGCATAGTCTTTACATTATCAAATTTAATCTTTTCATAATTGAGATAATTAGACAAATTAAAAAAAAAAAAAAAAAAAAAGGAAGTTTGAAATTTAAAAACTAACCTTAGTAGTGAGAAAATAGAAGATTTCTATATTACTCTATATATGCTTAGTACTTTGTTTTTTCTATTGTTTGTGGTTTATAACTTTGTTTTTTTTCCAAGTTCCAACACTAAATGAAAAAGGAAAGAAAAAGTGAAAACTAAATGAGATGGTTTGAGAGTTTGATATAAAATAAATAAATATCTCTCTCTATATATACTTTTAATATTTTTATTGATAAAATATATAAAAGTAAGTTTGTTTTTTAATAAAATATTACAAATTATATAATGAGAGAGACAATTCTTTATAAATGGGGCTATATAGACTCATATTTATTATTATTATTTTTTTAGACATAAGAGATATATGAAAATTTTATAGAGGAAATTACACCAAAAACCCCTTTTTAATTTTTTTTTTCAAAAATACCCTTTTATTTTTTCAGGTTTTCAAAAATGCCCTTTTATATATATATATATATATATATATATATATATATATATATATATATATATATATATATATATATATATATATATATACTTGCGATATATCTTTAATATACTTTTGATATACTTATGATATACCTTTAAAAATTGGGCATTTTTGAAATATAAAATTTAATAAGTGTATTTTTGAAAAGAAAAAAAAAGCATGTATGAGAATATTTTATCTTTTGGGGGTATTTGTGTACAAATCTCAATTTTATAGGGGGCAATAAAAGCAGATAATTTATATTATGGACTTAGATCCACCTTGCACCATGGACCTGGATCCAAAACTTACCGTTTTATTTAAAAAAAAAAAAAATCACACTGTTTTATTTAAAAACAGCTCAATCTTCTTCTTCTGCTGAATATTGGATCTTTTCTTTTTTCAAAATAGTGAAGCTCAATTTTTCTTTTTCTTCGAAATTGTTTTATTTTTTTATTTTATTTTTATTGAAATTGTTTATGTCTTCTTCTTCTTCATATTTCTTTCATAATCTTCATTTTTTTTTGTGAGTTTTTATACTATTTGTGTGAAGATTTTGAATTTTATTTTTTTATTTTGTAGTTCGATTGTTTAAAATTTTCATTATTTAATATTAAATTTTAAATTATCAGATTTATTAGATTTTAAATTTAGGTTCATCACATATAACTATAAGGTTTATTAGATATAGAGTTTAGGTTAATTATATATCATATGCAGATTCATTATCTTTTATATTGTCAGATTCATGATTTAATAATTCTATAATTTAATTTCATTCATTCCTCATATTTAAAATTTTCATTATTTAATGTTTCACATATAATTATGAGGTTCATTAGATTTAAAATTTAGGTTCATCACATATAACTATCAGGTTCATTAAATATAAAGTTTAGGTTCATCATATATCACATGCAAATTCATTATTTTTTTTACTATCAGATTCATTATTTAATTATTCTATAATTTAATTTCATTAATTCCTCATATTTAAAATTTTCATTATTTAATATTTCACATATAATTATGAAATTTATTAGATTTAAAGTTTAAGTTCATCACATATAACTATCAGGTTCATTAGATATAAAGTTTAAGTTTATCATATATCACATGCAGATTCATTATTTTTTACTGCCAGATTCATAATTACAAATCAATACTAAATTATCTATCTTTTTTTTTTTTTATTAATCAACAACTAGTTCTATTATCTCGATCGAATAGAATTCAAAGCAAGTGAATTGATTAAAAGACAATTTTCAATAATATCATATTGGATTGATCAATAAGTGAGAGGCAAATACAAAGAATAACTGAAAGCAAAAGATCTAGACAAAGGAATAGTAGCAGAACGTTTACAAGACCTAACACTAATAGAAGAAGAAGAAGAAGAAGAAGAACATGAGCAGAAAATATTAAGATTTGAGGGAATCAGTTGTGCAAAAAAAACGATGAATAGTAGATGAGCGGTTTTGATTTTTGAAATTTTATATTTTAATTAAAAAAAAAAAGACAGCATATTTTTTTAAGTTTAATGAAACAATGTGTTTTGAATTAATATCCATGATGTAAGGTGGATGTGAGTTCATGATATAAAAACTCATAAAAGCATCAATCACTAAACACAATGCTCCAATCTGAACCTCCAGTATCATAATCTCATCCTCCATTATAATCCAAAATCCTACTTATAAGTTCAAAATAAATTTTTAATTTTTTCACTAGTTTTCGATGCTCTTGTCTCAAATTAAAAGTTCAGACATTAGCTCATCACTATGCATAAAATAGACAGATTTAGCTAGTTACACTTATACTTTCAAGATAGATTCAAACAATAACAAAATAATATTTTTATTCTAATCATTTTAATATTTAATTTCTCTTTTTAAAGTTTTCCACTTATACCCTCAATAAACTCAACCATAAGGCTTTTTCTTCATGCTAAGCTGAAGGGCTATTATATATATATATATATATATATATATAGTAACATTTAAAATTGATATTTAACTTAAATATTGTACCACAATTGTATAAACAAATTGGTAAATTATATAATTGAAAATTACAGTCATTTTCTATATCAACCTAATTATCAAACAATTCAAGGTAGAGCATTCAACCATGATGTTCACTATTCATTCCTAGAAAAAATTATTTACTTTTTAGGCCCAATAGGCCTTTAAAAAAAATTAATGGACCTTACTTAGTTTTGGTCCAAAATGGGTTTGTCACATTTCAGGCCCAAAATGAAAGAAATTACCAAGAAAAAAATGTTAGTTGGGCCATTTAGGTAAAAAGGGACCCATCAACTCATAAAATAAAATATATATATTTTTTATTTATATTATTTTAATTTCTTAATTTGAAGTTGAACGATTTCACAGTAATAAAATGTTTTATTAGTCTCTCTCTAACTGATAAAAGGGAAAGGGCAAATTCAGAGCTTAAGCGAGAAAGAACTCGAAACCGTTAAAACGCCAAAACGAAAAGGTAGAAGAAGAGAGAGACTTTTCATTGACTCGAATCTAGACCGTCAGATCCCGCTGTTGCCGGCGATCGCCATGTCCTCCGCCTCTTCCTCCTCCTCCTCCTCCTCCTCCACCACCACCGTCCGATCTCTTTTCTTCATTCTCTTCGCCTTCATTTCTCTCCTTTTACTTTCTCCGGCGTTCGCCTCCGAGTCGGATCACAAGGTAAAAGTTGTGAAAACCTTTTTTTATTTTTATTTTTATTTTTATTTTGTTGACTGTGTTGGTCAGTTTGTAACTCGTAGATCTATTTGTTTAGGGATTTTTAGTTTCCGAGTTCGACTCAGATCTGCGAGGATTTTGAATTGTTGTGCTTCTGAAATTGGTTGTTTGGTTCATTGTGTGAGGATGTTGTGGTTTGATTCGTTCAATTTTGGTATAAATTGGTGCGGTGTTATGGATTAGGGATTTGGGCTTAGATCTCTAGTTGTTGTTTTGCGTTTTTGAGTTCGTTTTTGCGCGCGCGAATGATAATGCTGGGAAGCTTGCTTGTGAAAATAAGATGTGGATAAGCAGGTGGCTGAGGTCAAAGTTGGACTCTTTTTGCTTGAAATTGTGATGGTTGACCGTGTAATGGTGATGGCAGGTTCATGGTTTTGAATGAAAATTAATAAGCAAGTGGATTATCTAATCCAAAAATGTAAATTACTTAGTAACATGTAATTAGCTTAGCAGAATGTGGGGCTGTTTTGTTACTGATTCTTATAAATTGGATGGATCTGATTACTTCCTCATAAACCTGAATGAATACTGAGAAACTTGTTTTAGCAAGCAGTAGAATTTTTGTTGGGGAATAGCCTGTTGCCTTGTCAGTTACCCAAATTTAGCTCCCAAGTCAACCTTTTGATGGAACTAACCGCTGATTTAACTCCCTTTTGATGTGTCATAGTTGTGCTAATAATTAGCAGTTGATACCATTGGATCTCTTCTTTAAAGGGGTTGTTGGAGTCCTCTTGAAGGGCCATTGTTTGGTGACTTACAATGTATCTTGTGCTTGAGGTTGATAATCCAAGTGCATGGCAAAAAAATGTATGTTAATATTTAAATGATGCATCTATTGAGACTCAGTTTTGGAAATTGGTCTTAGACATCTTTGAATTCGTGCTAATTCTTGTTCAAGGGAAGGTGCATCACAGGTGTCTCTAGTAATCTATTGTAGGGACAATGGTGTTTGTTTTGAAATGCATGTTTATTTCTTGGCAGGACATGAGTTCATGTCAAAGTGTGAAACAACTTTAAGACTAGGGTGAACTTAAAAAGAAGCGCCTCAAGTTGAATTGTGTTAGGAAAGAGATGGAAAGCATTGCCAACTGTGGATATGGAATCTAATTGAGATATTGACATTACATTATATATCTTCTTTTTTCTTCTTAAGCGTACCAGTAAGGCACATTTATTAGTTATTTCATTTCATTTTGTTTTGATTTTTTGAATTCTAAAAATCTGAGGTAAAGAAACAAAATTGACAATGGCTTGATTTTGGTGATTATGAAAGGAGATTTTTATAATCGCAATCTGTGTCTTAAATTTATGTGAATTGAATATATACAAATATTTTGAGTTGCACACTAGTACCAAAAAACACAAATTTGTCTTGAATTTTCTTCTTTTATCCTGTTTCCATGCTTGTGTAGTTTTATACTGCAATATCAATTAATTGTTATATTTTATTTCTCCTAACACCCTTTTTTTTTTTTTTTTTTTTTTTTTTTTTTTTTCAATTTTGCCTTTTTTACAGTATCAACCAGATGAACCAGTTACTCTTTGGGTGAATAAGGTTGGTCCTTATAATAATCCACAAGAAACATACAACTATTACAGCCTTCCGTTTTGCCATCCATCTGGCAGTGCTGGACACAAATGGGGTGGCCTTGGTGAGGTCCTGGGAGGAAATGAGCTTATTGATAGCAAGATTGACATAAAGTTCTTGAGTATGTAACTTTTTCTGAGCAGATCTAGGTTCTATGCTGGATTGTGGTTATATTTTTGCTCATTAATTTATTGACCACTTTTTTTTTTTTTTAATTCTCTCTGTTTTATTGTAAATTCTAAAATAGGGAACGTGGAAAGAGGTACCATTTGTTCGCTTGACCTTGATGAAGCAAAAGCCAAACAATTTAAGGATGCAATTGAGAACAATTACTGGTTTGAATTCTTCATGGGTATGTTGCTTTGCATTCTGGTACATTTTCCTATCAAAATGTCTATGAAAGTACTTTGGAGGAGGTGGGCGGGGGGGGGGGGTTTGGTGGTTGGGGGTATGTATTGACATTTTTGCCATGTGCATGTGTGTGTTGAGCTTAGGAATTGCATGTTTCTCATTCAATTGCTATTTGCTTCAATGGAAACTTACTAGTTGCTTTTTGTCTTGTGTCTCTTGCTGTTTGGTCTTTGCTATTCTGATTGCAAGTTCAGATGACCTGCCATTGTGGGGTATGTATTCACCAAACTATACTCTGTTCTCTCTCTCTCTCTCAATACGAGTTGATAATTCATTTTCAAATTTATATTCTGTTTGATTATTTAGGCTTTGTTGGTGAGTTGCATCCTAACAAAAACAGTGATAATGGCAAGCATGTACTTCACACCCATAAGAACATCACTGTCGAATATAATAAAGATCAGGTTGGTGGTTCCACAACACCCTTATGTTTCTATAAAGGGTTTGACGCCTGTTGTTCTCCTATTAAAGCTTTTGTTTTCTTTTTCACAGATTATTCATGTCAATCTTACACAAGATAATCCAAAGACCTTAGAAGCTGGTAAAATGTTGGACATGACATACTCCGTGAAATGGATTTCAACTAATATCACTTTTGCACGTCGTTTTGATGTGTATTTAGACTACCCTTTCTTTGAGCACCAGGTATATTTCTTTAATTTCAATTATCATTTTGATTCCAATGTCTTGAATCTCAGAAATAGTTTTTCTTAGAGGGAAAGAAAATAGTTTTGTGGTTGCATTCTTGCTGTTTAATTATTTAGTCCCTTTATTTTGCCACCTGTTCATAAATGCTTTTCCTAACATGCAGATCCATTGGTTCTCCATTTTCAATTCATTCATGATGGTTATCTTTCTAACTGGTTTGGTGTCAATGATATTGATGAGGACCCTTAGAAATGACTATGCCAAATATGCACGGGAAGATGATGATCTCGAGTCTCTGGTGATGCCTTTCTTCAATACAAACTCTTGTGAATATTATGTTTTTTGTTGATGGATTTATTGCCTTTTGTATTCTTTTATTGGTTGAGTATTCTTTGAATTTTCTTAGAACAAATGCTGGTGTGTGTGTGTGTGTGTGTACATGCATGTATGTCAACCAATTGTAATGAATTCTCACACATTTGTGGCACCATTCATATGTGTTTGTCAGGAAAGAGATGTTAGTGAGGAGTCCGGCTGGAAACTGGTCCATGGAGATGTTTTCCGGCCACCTCGCAATTTAGTTATTCTTTCAGCTGTTGTTGGTACTGGTGCTCAGCTAGCACTGCTTGTGCTTCTTGTCATATTGTTGGCAATTGTTGGAACGCTCTATGTTGGGTATGTTGAGATATTACTCCAGAGTATTTGCAACAGTCTTTATCAACTTACATTTCTGTTTCTCTCATGATATTCAATTTATTTTATTTTGATGTCTCAGCTGATCAATAGATAGCTGATAGGTTAGTTGGTTGAACCTGGAAATTTTATATTTGAGAACTGGCCATCCACTATGGTGTTTGTCCTTGTGAATTGTGTCAGTAATGATGTGTATTGGTACTTGCTCTTTTCACCTCTTTCCTGATCGATGTTCTGTTTCATGCCACTATAAATTTGTAGATTATGTTATCTTGTAGATGATTTATTTCCTTTTGTTATTGAATTCCTCCTTGGTGCTCTTCACAGAATTTATTCTTACCCATAAAATAGAATTCTATCATCTCCTTATTTTCATATGATAACATGTACTGTTGTTTTTGTGGCTCAGGAGGGGAGCAATCGTCACAACTTTCATTGTATGTTATGCCCTCACATCATTTATTTCTGGTTATGTGAGTGGGGGAATGTATTCCCGCCATGGTGGTATGCACCTTTATCCATTAATTGACTGATTTATCTATTTTTTGTGTCTTTTTAATATTTATTAGGTTTTTTTTTTCTCCAGGTAAAAATTGGATAAAATCAATGATCCTCACAGCTTCTCTGTTTCCATTCTTGTGCTTTGGGATTGGGTTCATATTGAACACGATTGCTATATTCTATGGGTCATTAGCAGCAATTCCCTTTGGCACCATGGTCGTTGTTTTCATAATTTGGGCTTTCATTTCCTTCCCTCTGGCACTTCTTGGCACAGTTGTTGGAAGAAATTGGAGTGGTGCTCCCAATAATCCATGTCGTGTGAAGACCATTCCTCGTCCAATCCCTGAGAAGAAATGGTACCTCACACCATCAGTGGTCTCACTGATGGGAGGACTATTACCTTTTGGCAGCATATTCATTGAGATGTACTTTGTGTTCACGTCATTCTGGAATTACAAGGTGAGTTATTCTGTGCATTGTTGTTTGATTGCTTCAAAAAATATCTGAATGACATGTCGTAGCTAATTCCTAATACCTGTTTTTGGAATGCTCAAAGAGACTATAAAACCATATCCAGCTTTTGTCAACCATATTTATGTAATATATGACATCATATGTCATATCTTTTGCAGGATAATTAAGTTTGATATTATTTTGTTCATGTGGTTTCTAGCTTCTGAGCACAAAGAAATATATTTTCCTGTTTACGTACATATGTGGAATAATGTGTTTGTTACACGGTTTAAGCAATGTTGCACTTTATATATTAGTCTAACATTACGTCTTGTGCTGCCTTACAGGTTTACTACGTATATGGCTTTATGCTACTTGTTTTCCTGATTCTCATTATTGTCACTGTTTGTGTGACAATTGTGGGGACATATTTCTTGCTCAACGCTGAGAACTATCACTGGCAGTGGACGTCATTTTTCTCAGCTGCCTCAACAGCTGTTTATGTGTACTTGTACTCAATATATTACTACTACGTGAAGACTAAGATGTCAGGCTTCTTCCAAACAAGCTTCTATTTTGGATACACATTGATGTTCTGCCTTGGTTTAGGAATCCTCTGTGGTAAGTTTTTTTTTTCCCGATTAATTTTTGTATTAATGCCTCAATATTTCTAGTTGTTTGTATGTTAAAATTTTAATTCTTCCATTAATTTTCTTGTTTTCAAGTTGATTTGATATGCTTCTTGTACTTTGATGTATTATGTTACAAAACCTGTTTTGCTTACATGGAATATGAGCTGCAGTGTAGCATGCGACAAATGTAATATGCTTCTTGTACTTTGGTTTTCTTGCTGAAGTAATTAAGTGGTAGCATGTGGCAAATGTCTGCACTTACTGGCTGGAAAAAAGAATAATTTTATTATGCGTGCTTATTAGCCCATGGCCTAGACATTCCTGGAAATAGCTCGACAGAATATCGAAGTCCTTCTTAACTCTGGAATTTCATTGACTTGATTAATTTAGGACCTAAACAAGAAAGTTGTCATAAATGAAGTTCAAAGCATAAGGAATGGTATACAGGCTAGTGCAGGCAATAGCAAATGTCATTGATTGCTATCTTGTTGAATAAATCCTGAGCTGCTAGGTCCTCTTCTCCTAGCCGGTAAAAATTTTCGTCTGGGCATCAAGTTAATTATGTTATTTTTATATGCAGGAGCTGTTGGTTATTTGGGCTCGAATTTGTTTGTGAGGAGGATCTACAGAAACATCAAATGTGACTAAAACTTCACTTGAGGAGAAAGAGACCTGAGGGGCTTCTCTGGGCACATTTTTGTTGTGACTAAATTTTGAGGAAGCCTCAGCCAAGCTACAGAAGAATGAAAATGTTTGACGACGGGGAAGTATTCTTCTTTCTCTGGACTAGGGGAAGCCCTGAGATTGTTTTTGGTTTTTTTTCCCCGGCTGTAAGTGAAATCCTTAATTTAGAATTCAGAGATTGTTCTTATAATCTGTGAAGTTAGCAAAAATATATCAAACACATTTCTTTTTTTTTTTCGCCTGTTTTACAAATAGGTACCTTATGTAAGAACTGATGCCTAATTCCCCTTTCTTGAATTTGTTTTGTTGTTATCTGCTCATCTTTTGAAGTAGAAAACTTTTCGGGGGCAAGTTTGAAGAAATGAATTTTGTGCTTCAGAATTATGTGCATACATTAGTTAATTTCCATCGACACCTTGCATTCCTTTTCTTCTTTTATCTTATGGGAAACAAAATCTTGACAGGATATAGAAGGCTTATATTGAATTCCATGGAAAATTTGAGGCAACAAAAATTCATTTATTTTAAAGATAGAATGAATTTTCTCTGTTTAGCGATTGCCCTATTCTCTGCATTTTATCTCAAGTTCTAAGAAATGAGATGCAAGTGTGGTTGAGATTTGTTCTTTCATCGAACTTGTGATGTAGTTTACGACAAGTAATCAGTTTATTAACCATGTGGACTATGATTATAATTCTCAGAGAAAGGCTTGCAAAACCTTAGAATTGCTACGATTCATGATATGAAAAAACTGTGATTTCACCTTATAAAAGTGAAAATTTGAAAATAGAAAGAAAACTGCTGGGCATGCTATCAAGTAATAACAAGAGCCAGAGCAAATGTAATCCCAAAAAATCTATTGTCGTAGGATCGTGGCAGCCACATTCACTAATCATCTGTGGTGATAATAAAATGATAATGTGAGCCACAAAAGATTGCCACGTGGCAGATAGGATGCCACTTCATCTCCCCCCAACATTTCCTAACCACACTATCACAACAAGCTTCCCATTTATCAACACTACTCATCTTTCTTTCCTTTAGCCTGCCACACCCACACCTCCAAGATACAAACTCTCCTATCTTTACCACAAAAACAAGAAAAAAATGGCCTCCACAGCTGCCCTTTCTAGTGCTATGGTTAGCACTTCCTTTGCTCGCCGGCAGCCAGTGACAACCCTCCGAGCACTTCCCAGTGTCGGACAGGCTCTTTTCGGTGTGAAATCTAGCCGTGGAGGACGGTTTAAGGCAATGGCAGCATACAAAGTGAAGTTGCTGACTCCAGATGGTCCAACAGAATTAGAATGCCCTGATGATGTGTATATTCTGGATGCAGCTGAGGAAGCTGGAATTGACCTGCCTTACTCATGTAGGGCTGGTTCTTGCTCTTCTTGTGCTGGGAAAATTGTAGGAGGAAGTGTGGATCAATCTGATGGTAGCTTCCTTGATGATGAGCAAATGGAAGTTGGTTGGGTGCTCACTTGTGTTGCTTATCCTACTTGTGATTGTGTAATTGAGACACACAAGGAGGAAGAGCTCACTGGTTAATTAATTAATTAATTAGTTACTGTGGGTTTATTAGTTTAATTCACAATCTTCCTTAATAACTTTCTTTCTTTCTCCTAAAAATGTTGGTTTGTGGGGTGGGGACGTGGGGTGTTTGGCTTAGTTAATTTGTCCCTTTCTTGTTAATCGAGTGTTTTGAAGTTTGTAGTCACAAACAAATTGAAACTCAACTCTTGTAGCCTTAATAAAATTTTATATGGGTGTTTTCCTTCTTTCTTTCACTTACACATACTTCCTTCACCATTATTATTGTTATAAAGTTATATAGTTTCTTTTTTTTTTTTTCTCTAATACCAACAATTCTTAAAAGAGATGCGTTATTTTGTCTTCAATTTTGAAACATCAATTTCCTTTGTAAGTTGAGGATAAATGAATAGTTGCAAAACACCAACACATAATAGTAAATTATAATTTTTTTTTTAATATTGGCAAAAAAAAAAAATTTAAAAGTGATAAGATAATGTGGATATTATGAGATAGATTTTAATTTTAATTTTAATTTTTAGTTTTTTTTTTTTTTTATATTGCGAGATATAATTTCAATCACATAATTATAAAAGTGATAAGTTAATATATTATGTGTATATTATGAGGTAATCTTTAATTTTTTACATTGTGAAACATGTATGTATTGAAAGACTTATTATTCCACCTATTTAGGCCATTTTTAATTTCACCAATGATAATTAGTAAATTAGGAATTTAAAAAATATATATATTTTTATAGACGGAGAGACCAACCAAACTATATCAAATGGTTTTTTTTTTTTTTTTTTGGCAGTTAACACAGCTCATTTGTTTTTACTAATAAATTCAAAATTTATTAATAATTAAATTTTTGTTTTGGTTCCTTCTCTAATTGGAGCTCAATCAACCAAAAAAAATGTCCCATTCATTTTCTCTGAAGTTTCTCAGTCATTCTCTCCAGAGTTTTCAGCAAATGAGGAATTTCAACTTTGAAGAATGTATGGGCTAAAAAAAAAAAAAAACTTTGAAGAATGTGGTCCGTGTATCCCCTTAGGCTTATGGAACGTGTGGTGGAGTTTAGGACGTGTAGTCAGTTTAATCTTGTGGATTGCAAGGCCGTCAGTTTCCACTTTTCCATAAAAAGAAAAAAAAAATGATCTCAGCCTAAAATTGTGAAAAATGAAATTAAAAAGTAAAAGGAAAGGTAAAATTACTCCTTATTAGGAATGGTAACGGGCGAGGCGGATTTTAAGATTCTCATTCCCGTTTTATGAACAGTCGGAGCAAAAGCGAAACGAGGTAAATTGGGTTCAGGACGAACGCGGGACGGAAACGAAAATTCCCACTTATTTTTTTATAATTTTATTAATGTTAAAATTTCATAATTTATATATTTTGACAAAAATATTATACATATTTATATTAAGTTTTATATATTATTAATTAATATTTAAATAATAATAATAATATAATTAAATACTTAATAATATAATTTTAAAGAAAACTAATATATATATATATATATATAATATG
>CATKHJ010889697.1:0-10057 GCA_949750685.1 Vernicia montana
TATTTTCAGTATATATTTTATATGAATTTTGTTTTAATTAGTTATCATGTGTTTTAATTATATAAATTTTGTTTTCATATTAAATAAAATGATTATATCAATTCATAAAAATTAAAAATTTAATTTTAAATTTGGGCAAATTTTAAAATCAATTAAATTTGGGCAAATCAACATAATATGATTTATTTGGGCAATATGGAAATTTCAAATTTTTAAATCAATTTATTTGAGCAATGTCGAAATTTTAAAATCAATTAATAATTAATTGATTTTAAATTAATTGATTTTGAAATTCCGACATTGCTCAAATAAATCACATTATGTTGTTGGTAGTCATTTCCTTTTTTATAATTTATAAGATTTATATTTTATATGTCATTTTCATATATTTTTTTTATTGAATATTTAAATTTGTATTCTCATATTTGTGAGTTATTTATTTTTTCAAGTTTTATATTGCTTCACTTTCATAGGTGGAACTACAAGTACTAGCTCTAGTCATAATATTAGTAGTGTAACAAAACATAGAGATTTCTTGAATACTTGCATTCTATATTATCATTTTTTTTTTCTATATTTAAGTATTAATTAGTTTTTATTAATGTTGATTTGGAGAATTGTTTTTAATATAATTTTTTGATAGAGTTTTATTATTAAAATGAATATTTGCTTCAATAATTATTATAAATATACATATAAAAAAAATAATATTTATATATATAAACAAATAATATTTACAAATATTTTTTTATATATTTTTAATATTTACTTGTTTCTCTTAGGTTTCGTTTTTATATTTTTGTTTCTGCGTGCTACTTAGTTCAGCCACAGAGTTAGGCGATTTTTGTTTTGCCGAATAGTGCAGATATCTCGCTAGCCGCTTGTACACTGCCATCACAGTATTTTAGCCAAGGGTTTATCAACGTGATGCGATGCAACAATTGGCGGGCGCCGGGAACTAGAGACAATTGATCTATCTATTTTGTTACAAAATTATAAAAAACTAGTTATGCATTGCAGTAGACCTAAATTAAACCAAATAATAGGACCAAGTCTCATGTTTTACATACTAATTTTTTTAAAACTCATTAACCTAAATTATTATTGTTTTTTTTAGGAAAGAGTTAAATATACCCCAAAATTTATAAATATACTTCACTTTAATTTTTTTTTTTAACTTGATGCAAGGTAGAAAATTATTACTATTAATTATAAATTATTTTTTTGAAATAAATAATATATTTTTTATTTTGTGTATAAACTAGATTAATGTAATTTTAATTTTTTATAATATATTAAAAATTATAAAAGTATTTAATAAATATATAAAGAATATAATTAAAAAACAAAATAATAAAAAATGAAAAATTTTAAAAATAATATATGAATGACATTATAATTTTATTAAGTGAAAAAAAAAATTTAGAGTATATTTAACTATTTTTTTAATCATGAAATTCTATAACCATAATAATATTCAATCAAATAAACCTCAATTTCAAATAATCATTATTTTATTCTTAAGAAGAATTAAAAGCCTATTTATGAGTACATTTTCATGTACCAAATTAAATTCACATTAAAAACAGACTATCTATTCCATATTTATCATTAATGAAACCAGTGAGATTTATTAAATATACCGACTGCAAATAGAAATGGAAATATTACACCTCAATTACTTACATAAGAACTATTTCTATAATAATTTTGAAATTCATTTGATTATTTAAGGTATACTCAGAGTGCACCGAATAATTTCCTAGATGGATGTATACATCTAACGTAAGCTTTTCAGAATTCGTGAGAACAAATAATAATAATTATAAAAAATAAAAAAGCAGAGTTTTGACAGCAAAAGAAATCTTTAAAAGAGACCGCTTGAAGATAAAGCTAATACCATCAAAAGAAACCCATTTGACTCGCCAACTAACCCAAAATCTTTGGGTTAGAATGGAAGTTACTCCCACATTCAGAAGTTCAGAGCGAGACCTTCTAATAACATAAAATACCATATTTAACAGCCCAACCATCCTTAGAGCTGTCTCTTTATGTTTGTAATTGTACCTGCCAAAACTATTTCATTAGTGATTTGGAGAAATCACCAGCTACTAAAACAGCCTGTCTCCTTAGATCATACAATTATCAAATGATGATAGAAATAAAGGGTGCTTCAATGGAATCAAATGCCATCACTTTTGATTTTATTAAAACCTTTATAATTTAATTTATCACCACAGATGGCATTTGCTCCCAATTGAAGCCAAAAGAAATAAGATCTATATATAACAAGTAACAGTTTTTCTACAACTAATCCTAATAACAGTAGTGGTAGTTTCAGTTCATCAACATTGTTATGTTTCCATCATCAGGATTACTTTCACAATCACCTAGTGCTACAGTTTGATCAACATTAGAAATACAACTTCTTACCATGACATAGCAAGAAGTAGAACAGTTATAATTAACACACACACATCGCTACCATTAAAAAGGTTAGTGATTACAAACAAGCCAGTTGAGAAAGCAAATAAGATTGGGGTCATCATATCAGTGGTTACCATCTTCAACGAGTAGTCATGTCTATCGGTAGTAAGCCTGCTGATAAGCTGGTGCAAAGCCATTACCATAACCTCCATATGCAGGGTAATTCAAAGGAGCTCCATATGCAGGGGCAGCTTCTGGTGAGTAAGCATATGGTGATTGTGGGCTTCTGCTGCCATAAACCGCTGCTGGAGAAGGATATGCTGGTACACCAGTAGGGTACTGTGTGTGTGAGGGAGACCTGACAAATGTTGGAGGGGCAGGGAAAGATGATACGTAAGCATTTGTCAAGCGACCAGCCTTGGCTGGAGGCATTGGGCCACCATTGCTGGCTCGTGTTCTTTTGTTGGCAGGAACTGCAGCTGGCCGTTTTTTCTCTGTCTTGACCTTCTCTAGCTGTTCAAGGCGTTTCTTAAGGTTTTCTGGTGGGAACTCAGCCTCTAGTTTGTATTCTTCAATGCATTTGATGACAGCCCGGAGAGCTGATTGCTCCTTTCGAGCAGCAAGGTGCTACAATATTGATAAAATTAAGATTAATAAGTTAAACGTAATGACTTCATTAATCCTACCTGTGCAAATATTGCAAATATCTTCATATAGTTTTATTCACCAAATCAATGCAATTCTAGCATATACAATTATCTTATCTTACTAAGGCAAAAGAAAATCATGTCATCACCCAAGAAATTAATGTAAGCAAATACATGATTTCATCCTATCCTATGGTTTTAATGTTGTAAACACAAGTTCAGGCAAAGAAAGACCATTGCCTAAGCAAAGATGATAGATTGTCCTAGCCTATAGCATAAACCTTAGGTGAGGACTAATCAGTGATGCCCCCTGAAGTAATTTAAAAAAGAAGTGGATATTGAGATCAACAAATGGACCTAAAATGGCTTGTAAGCCTTGATTTACTGTAAAAAACAGAAATTAGCCCCCTCCCCGGAACTTCCTTCAAAACCAACCTACTTGGAAAATATTGTAATACCATGTCTATTGCAATCATTTACACCCAAAAAAAAATGCAAATTCAGATATCTACAATAAAGGGAGAAGCATAAAATAAAAATCCATGCATTTCAACCAGAGAACATATGCATAAGATGGAAATACTTATCAATCAAAATATGAGTGCTTTACTATCCAAAACACATTTTGCAGTTGTGCTTATTTCCAGTTGGGCTATGCACTACACCAAAATGGAATAAGAAAACATAATTTTTTAGAATGAACATAACAAAAAGAGAAACCTGATATCCAATTTTTAATAACTCAGGAAAAGCAGAACTTCCTAAGAATAAGGAGCACCTTAATTTTAAGAACGAATAAAATTAAGGATTCATACCGCAGCTCGACCAGTATCAGGATCCTCCAAAATTGAAGCTGCAGCCTTCTTTGCATCCTTCAAAAATGCTTTTAGCAATGGAACAGTTGGGAATTTGTCCACAAGGCCAACTTCATAAGTAAAATGCACTGCATCAAGCTGCTGACCCCTACTAATTAGCTCTTCGATCATATCTGCACATGATAACAGCTCAGAACCATCACAATAATCAACTATAGTAGCCTCACATTTTGTCAGATATTCATAATGTGACCCATAGGATACTTCAGAAAAGACAACCATGCAATGAGACATGTAAACATCAATTACACATATGTCCAAAATCTAGATACATTAAGCACCAATGCTAATTCATTATTTCTGGCTTCCATAATGTTGAAAGTTGATAGTTGCGCATACAAATCTTCACCAGCCTCGTATAAGAAATTCACACTTGTCATAATAGAGAAGAGAAGCTTTAGAATGACCAAGCAGGCAAGTATATTGGAACTGTGGTATTCTATGGAATGACCACAGTAATACTGGCTCATTAAACTGCCAGCATAAATTTATGATTGATAAGTTCATAATGAAATGTATGAGATGTAAGGAGTCCAAAAAGAATGCCACTAATGAAGATGCCCATTGCTGAACTGGTTAAAGAGTAACCTAATTCTACTAGAAAACCAACATTAGCACAGCATCTAAGTACAACCTCACCAGACCCCTCCACCCCAAAAAAACGAAAAACGAAGAGCCCCTTATATTTCTTTCTTGAACACAAGCCATGCCCACACTTGTGGGCTGAAGAAGTTGGGAAGTTGGGCACAATTACTTAAGCAAGCCCACACACATGAGCACATATTATGTGCCAAGGATTCTCTAAAACCACAAGGCAAACAAAGCTCTTACACTTACACAGCAAGATGTAATAAGGGCAACAAGTAAACCCTAAAAACCAAATTAAACAAAAACTCAATCAAGAAACTAGTCCCTTAAGATCTGTCATCGCATTCACAAAATATGACTTACTGAATCATTACACGACACAGGAAAGAATATCCCAGTGCAATGCTACTAGTCGAATCATATACAAAATTTAGCTGCCCACATACAGGCAACATCCCTATCTTATAATGAGCAAAGTGAGGTTACAGAAGCAACCCCTCCTTCCTCTCCCTTCCTGTTCTTCTTCTCCTCTCACTTGCTCGACTCAACCTAGAATATGCACACTGCAGAAGAAACGAAGTCCTAAAAGTAGTTCTCTCTCTCTCTCTCTTATGCGAGCACTCACACAAACACACACTCAGAGATCTACAAAACTCTTTCAAAGCGAACATTTTTCTGCCATTAATACATCATTCCCTGTCTCCATTTCAACTAAAAGCTTGGCTGCAAAAAATGTATGGATCACCAGTCCCCACCACTCTACCACACTTCATTCAGCTATACTCCAAAATTTGACCCAGTCGGACCATATATTCTCCAGTAAAGTACAAAGAAAGTTGCATGCAACAACGACACGTTTACCAGGTTTGAGGATACAATGAAAGAGCGCTTCTGGTGACCAGAAAAGTAGTATTTTTCAAAGCAAACCACAATTTAAGAAAAACATTTCCGTAAAATAAAATTAAAAAAAAAAACAGAAAACAAGGAAATTCGAACATATCGAAGCAACATACCAGGCATTTTATCACCCAAACCAAGCGAGACAGCAAGTTTAGGCATCTGCTTGCGCCAAGCAGAGCCAACGACAAGCTTCCTGTACAAATTCACATCCTCTTTCTTAACAATCCCAAAAGTGACCAAATGCTGCAAGAAAGTATGCACATCAGGAGTCTTCACATTCTCAATCCCACCACGCTCTTCCAGACTTCTCTTCCAAGTCTCCGCAATTTTCTTGGCCCTCTCCTTCACGCTAGGCGTCACTAGCAACCTAGACTTGCCTATCACCGGGTCCACGACCACTGGTATCAAGCTCTCCAAAATCAGCACACAAGCCCATCCCAAGTCATTCCCTTTCTCAGTTCTTTCCCCTCTCTTATCCACTGGAAAAACCTCTGAAATCGCTTCCAAGACAAACTTAGAAGGATCCACACACTCGGCCAGAGCAAGTGGAATCTGGCTCCTCAACACATCCAGTTCCTTCTTTTTTGTAATCACAAACTTCCAGAACTCTCTCGACTTCATTTTCAAGCAGAATGATTTGAGAAGGTGCAAGAGACCATCATCGTCATCCACCTCACCATCAGGATGGTCAAAATCGGAGCTCTCGAGGGTCTTGAGAGCGGCTTCCTTGTGTTCGTCTACGCGGTCGAGCGCGATCTCAACACTACCGTCAATGGTGACCTCGCGCTTCTTTAGGGAGGCGAGAGAGGCCTTGGTTTGATGGTCTAGGGTCTGAAACTTGTGCTTGAGAGCTTCGGATTTCTTCTGAAGGTCCTGCTCGAGAGATGAGAAATGATCAGAGAGCTCTTTCCAAAGAAGAGTGCAACTGGTCATGAGAGAGGTCTGACGCTGGAACTCGTCAAAGCAAGGCTGAGTCAACTCAGTTAACTCGCCAGGATCGGGGATCGACCCCATGGTTTGGTAAGAATCAGCAACCACCGCAAGTAAGTAATCCAGTAGCTGAAAAAAGAAGAAAAGAAAAATGGAAAACCCTAGAAATAGAGAGAGAAAGAGAAGAGATAAACGTGGAAAGAATAAGACAAGACACGTGTAATGCGCCGGGTATGAGGTACTGTACATAGAGAAATGGTAACGTGAGCGAAGGGTGTAAGGGGTGCGTAGGATAAGAATCACAAAAAGTGGTGGGGTAGGGAGGATGACGTCAGACAAAGCAGAGGGGATGTTTGGATGGAGTAGAGGACAAGAGGGGATTACTTTCGCGGAAACCGAAGTTAGATCGTAAACAAATTATAAATTAAATTAAATTTAAAAAAAAAAAAAAGTTGGGTAAGGGGGTGGACCACCACCACTGACCACCACATGGGTGCAGTCAGATAAAGTAAAGACACTGCCGGTCTAATTAATATATAAATTAAAAATTAAAGAAAAAGAATGATACTAACAACAGAGTATGTACAGAGAAGGTGAAGCCAGCCACAGAGACAGGGTAGTATTCAGGCATGCGCATGTGTTTTTAAAATATCTTGTTTTTTTTTTTTTTATTACAATTTTTTTTTTTTTTTTTTTTTAAGGCCAATAGTAGTGCGGAAGAAAAAATTAGATTAGATTAGATTGATGAGTGAGACAGAGATGGATTGGATACAAAGCAACAACTACTGTTTCATTTTCTAACTAAGATAAAAATAAAAAATAAAAAAGTGGGTCCCGTGTTTTTCAGAAAATTGGACACGTAGGAATTTATAGCCACGGAGACTTTGGGGAGGTTTTCAAATACAAAAATTTGGGGGCCACCTAAGGAGGAAGGTAGAAGATTCAACTTTGGTGTGGTTAAATTAAAATACTTATTATATATAATTAGGATTTTGAAAGAAATCGAATAAATGGTTTTTATATGCCTTTTTATTATCAATCTCTACGTAAATGATTGTTAATGGTCCACTAGTAAGGAGCAATTGAGTGGCCATGAGCATGTCATAAGAGTCCTAAGTTGCTAGGATTTAAATTAGTATAAGTGGGTTTTAATTGCCTCTTTTACATGCAAAAGATTGACGTTTGTGGGTCTTCTTTTCATGGGTCATTTCTCACCAATTAAGACATTGATTACATTTAGATACGAATATGTTAAGAATGTCATTACACGGAAAAAATCAGATACCAATCCAATCTCCACAAATACCACCAACACACACAATATTGCTAGAATAAGAGATGATAAGATTGAGTTCAAATTATTGCTGCTTGCCTCCACAAATTCAGAATTCAACAAAAGAAAAGCTTTATAATGTCAAACTTAATTTAGAAAAAAAAAAAAAAAAAATTTACTTGCCATGAATAAAAATGTAATTAAGTTGAATACAAATTATAAACCTAATATTAGAAACACATCTACAACATCATTATGACTGCAAAATTTTGCTTTGCTCCCCATGCGGGGCCCCATCTTTCACCTAATAAAAAGGGGGGGAAATATATAGATTTTACATCAAAACCTAAACCAAAGGGGATATGATATAAATATAACCACTTCCAATACAAGTAACAATTCTCATTCCAATTTCCCATTCACAGCAAAGACCCACTCAAACTCAAAGGGTTCCTTTGCAGGGCCCAGGGTTTGATTGTGAAAGAGCAAGAAACTTCTCTCTTACACCTAAAAGAGCGACTAAATAAAAGGAGGAGGAACTAAATAAGAATCTTTCCTCCAAAATCTTTATAATTTGTTACTTTAATTGAACTAGCCACAAGAAAGCAAAGGACAACAATAATATGAGATAAACATGCACTTCTAGGGCTAGTAAGAACACTAACATACAAGAAGATTAGGACAATAATAATAATAATTAAAAGGCAATTATGATAAGGTAACAGTCCAATCTCTCAGAAAGTGAAAATGAATTAGGCCAGATCCAAGGCTCAACCTGTACAATTTCCTTATCATGCCTGGTTCTGATATGTCGTCATTCCTTGGCCCTATCAAAGGCAAAACATAACTATCTTATCTTCAACTTGAGAGTGCAACCCACCATTCGAGCAATCATTATTGCTTACCAAGAACATTGATAAATTGATAATCTGTACCAGGCGTCATTCACTCACAAAGCACAAGACACATTCCTGCTCCACCCTCTATTATTTTTCAATGCGGCTTTGACATCCCTTAGTTAGCCGGATGGTACAGTCCTGCCAAACCACCCAGCCTCTCTGGAAGTTTTCACTCTTCCATTGCCAAGGAATGATCTCAGATACAGCATTACAATTTCAACAACCCAGCCTTTTTGGAAATCTCTCTCGTTTTTTCTCATGCATTTTACCAAGCATATGTGACAGCTAGGTATAGAGGTTTGCAGAATCAATGCTGACTAATGCAATTAGCACAAATAATGACAACTCTCACGTCTGAACATTGCCATTGCTTGGGCCAATAACAGTAATAAAAATCAAACAATTGCAACCGGAAGCTGTAAATTTTCATATACCACAATCTGTCAGTACATCAACTTAATAAATTAGCACCTCCACTCCAAGAGCCTGCTCTCCTTGAGTTAAAAATACAGCTAGGAATCAGCCTAAATGTTTACTCCTATTCTACAGCAGATGATGGCAAAAAACATGGATCAGAGACTTGCAAACTAACAATAAAAAGACAAAGATACATTTTGTATCCGCCAAGAGGCCAATTAAAAAGTGGTCGATTGCATGCCATGTAGCCTAAAATGGCAGGATTTCAATCCCCTTGACAGAAAAAAAAAAAATCTATGCATACCTTGTGTGCCATCTAGAATCTACTTAGATGCTTTGTATTCCCTCTGGCTCTCAATAGTGACCTTCTTCTTTGTTTCAAAATCAACCTCATATAGGTCAGCAGCTGTTCCAAGATAGCCATAAAAAATCCTCTTTTTCTCCCCACTCCGTTCTACCTTCACAAGGTGTGGGTTTTTCTCATCATCCTTGCCCAACGTCATTGGCTGTATGCGCCCCCAAGCCTTACGCCCATGATTTTCTTTCTCAAAGTGTTCTGCCAAACACAAAGCCTCCTTTAGGCCCAATTGATCACCACTAAACTTTATGAGAGTTACGCCAAGATGACCATCTCTTCCATACAAGGACTTTGACTTGCCACCAGCAAATCCAAGATCTGAAAAGCATAACATTCAATGAATCAAAAAAGGTAAAAAATTTCTTGCCAGATGCAAGAATCCAAAAATACAACTCTGGATCCCCTGAAAAACTTCGCATGCATGCTCATTTTTAACAAGAGACTACAACTTCCTCTCCTGTCCCCGCATCCACGGTGGATTCAAGCCACCTTAATTTCTTGCGGCAGAGCCATTTGTGTTATCAACAATAGCAGAAAGCGATGTGAGACTAGTGGATTTCCTCAACAGTAGCAATGTCATTTTGGATATAGCGGAATTTGGCAATTCTCACATGGGAAAAACATGAAACACTTGGTAGGCAATAAGACTATACTGATAATACTCGCTATAAGCCTATAACTGGCTCTGGTTTTTCAGCCAAAGAGTGAGGCGATTTCTGTGTTGCCGAGTAGTGCAGATCTCT
>CATKHJ010890154.1:0-10498 GCA_949750685.1 Vernicia montana
AGGAAACTAGAGTTTTGGACAAAGAGTCCATATGTAATGATGCATGAAAAGTTATTTTGAAACTTAAAGCCAAACTCTGTATTTTACTAAAAGCAATCCACTTTTATCTTTTATTTAACAAAGATTTAATTGTCCCCAGCGGAGTCATCAACTGTGAGGCTTCGCCCCAATACCGGTCCGATCCGCTAAGGGAATCGAAATGCTCTTCGAGAGAAACTCCACGCATCGAAAACCCGCTGTGAGTTCTGGAAATTGAATTTTGTATTTTTGGCATTGTAAGGGAGTCACCACTTCAATTTTATTTTTTTTTAATTGGGAAAATTAAAGGAAAAGCTAATCCAAATTGACTCCAAAATATTTATTTTATCCCACTAGAAAAGTACTAATCCACAAGTGATCAAAGAGGGCTCGGAGATCAGATTTTGGTAATAAACGGTAAATTTCTTTAATTTGGCTGAAAGTACAAAATAACTTTTATGTATGCATGAACATGGATTAAGATGATGAATGAAATAGTTATTAATAATGTCAATATTATATGAATAACAGTTATTAAAGAAATAGACAGAAAACAAAATAAGATAAGAGGATTTTTCCTCTAGCCCTTACGGGTATTAGGAAAAGTACATATTCCTTAATTAATTTAATAAAGGAAAATGCATAAAAGATAATAAAGCACTAAAAGAAAGATAAATAAAAAGGGAAAAAATATTATTTAAAATATTTTGGAGTTGATGCCTCAAATGAGGGGTTTTCCTTCTTCGAAGGAGGGGTTTTCTCAAAAGAGGTTTGATTTATTAATTTAATTCAGATTTTAAATTAATAATTTTAGATCTTTTCAGTTTTAGACCTAAATAAAAGGGTGACAACAAGATAAATTATAGATCTGAATTTAGAATTTAAAAGATGCAAGAGAAATGAATTATACCTTTATTTTTCTTGACTTTCTCGCAGACGGGGTGAGCTTAACTCCAGATCTATGATTCACTTCGAATTTAGGAACTCAAAATAAAATAATAACAACTTTGAATTAAAATAATTTTGGTAGGTGGAAGGATTTGGATATAGAAAAGTGAATTTCGACAGAATTTCGGTTACAAATGAAGTATTTTTCGAATTTTCTCCTCCTATTTTCTGAAGGGGTAGTGGGGTATTTATAGAGGAGGAAGAGAGGAATTGGGCGTTTCCGGAAGCTCCTTGGCTGACCTGGTCTGGCTCGCCCGGATCGATCCGATTTTGCAGTGTTTTGGTCCGTTTTGGCTATTTTCTGATCCGATTTGAGCCCGGTTTGATTCTATGAGTTCATAACCGAAAATCGATTGTCTGGAGGTGAAATTTTAAGGGTTCACAAGGGTCGGATCCCCATTTATGATATATTGCATATTAGAGAGGGGTTGGATTTCACAGGTTGTTTTCATTATGATTGCTTTATGTGTAACTGGATGATTATATGTGATGTGATGTCTCATATAGATTATAGGCTTCATGTGTACTGAATTGATTTATATAATCTTATCGAGTAGAACGCTCACTCCTGTTTAATATTTTTCAAGATAGCTTCCCGCCTTTCTATCAGACTTAGCCCTACATCCTTCTACGCAGAGGCTCTTTTGCTACAAGGTGTTTATCAAATTTATGTAATTTATCTAGTACTTCCTCAATTTACTTATATGTTGGGATTATTGTATTATCACTTATGTAGTTATTTAATATGATGGATTGTATAATTATGTATGAATGATGGAATATATGTTGTGGGTCGACTGAGTCCCCACCTATATTAGAATATCATTATGTTATTATGAATGTTGTTGGAGAACATATCTTCATCTGTTTTTGGAATGGATAATTATTTTATAGGTTATGGATGAATTCTCTTGAGTTTTTGGCAGGTAGGCTTGCTATGGGTTCCGGTAGCATATAGCTTTCCCGTTCCTTAGCACCGGTCACGATCCAGGTTCAGGTCGTGATAGCTTTCATTGGTTATTGCCAAGGAAATGTTTATATTATGGACCTAAATGATTCTTCAAACAAAAATCTTTGTGTATTTTCAACCAAAAATGAAGATACATCCTTGTGACATAGGAGACTAGGCCATACTAGTATAGATGTAATTTCAAAACTTTCCAAAAAGAATTTAGTAAATGATTTACCAAAACTTTTTTTTCAAAAAAGGAAATTGTTTGTGATGCTTGTGCTAAATGAAAACATTCTATAAGTTCTTTTAAATCTAAAAATATTGTTTCAACTTTTAAATCTTTACAATTATTTCATATGGATTTGTTTGGTCCCACAAGAACTTTAAGTCTTAGTGGAAAGCATTATTGTTGATGATTATTCACGCTTTACTTGGGTGCTTTTAGTTGAAGAATTCATTCATGTTATTTTTTATGAGTTTCCTTCTAAGATTGTGAATATGGATGATCACATTAAGGCAATTGAGGACATGATAGGAGACATATCCATGAAGGAACCACAAGAACAAAGCTTTGAGATGGAAAAAGAGGTTGAAAGTGAACATGTACTTCAAGTACCTACTCATCAACAAAATGAAACTCAACATCCAAGAGTAAGGAATGAAGTCAAAGACACACTTATTATTGGAGATCCTACTCAAGGTGGACGAACTAAATCAAAGGTCCACAACACTTGTGAGTATGTAGCTTTTCTATCACAAGTGGAGCTAAAGAACATTAATGATGCTCTCAAAGATGATCATTGGATCATAGCCATGCAAGAAGAACTGAATCAATTTGAGAGAAGTCAAGTGTGGACAATAGTACTAAGATCATAAGACCATCCGGTAATTGACACCAAATGTGTGTTTCACAACAAGCTAGAAGAACCCAAAATTGTGGTAAGAAATAAAACAAGGTTAGTAGCCCAAGGTTAGTCTCAAGAAGAAGGTATAGACTATAATGAGACCTATGCTCCGGTAGCTAGGTTAGAAATAATTAGAATGCTACTTGCTTATTCAAATGGATGTGAAAAGTGCGTTCTTAAATGATTTTATTCAAGAAGAGGTTTATGTTGAGCAACCTCCTGGTTTTGAAAATGAAAATTTTACAAATCACGTGTTTAAACTTTCAAAAGTTTTATATAGTTTAAAATAAACTCCAAGAGTTTGGTATGAGAGATTGAGCAACTTTATCTTTGAAAATTATTTTTCTAAGGGTAAAATTGATACAATTTTGTTCATAAAATATGTAAAAAAAGACATCCTAATTGCTTAAATATATGCAAATAAAATCATATTTGGTGTTACTAATGAGTTAATTTGCAAGAAGTTTTCTAATTCTATGCAAGGTAAATTCGAAATGAGTATGATGGATAATTTAAATTTTTTCTTAGGACCACAAATCAAACAAATTTTTTCTTAGGACTGTAAATCAAACATTTGGAGAATGGTACAATTGAGTAGGGTTTATTCCTTTCAATGTAAAATTTGAGAAATTAAATGGCATATCATCTTAAGTACTAATGATATGAGTGGGTGATACTTTTTAAGAGTGATTATAATTCATTACCAAAAATTTATAATTAATATGTATGTTTTGTTCATATTTTTCTCCAGCTTATAATTTTTCTCCAATATTATTGTTCTTCTCATATGCCTGCTAACATTTTCTTATCATGGCTAGGTAATTTCTTCTTAGTACTAATGGAGTGTTTTTTTTTTTTTTTTGGTCTTCTTGAATTTTTAATTTAGCAAAGCTTAAAACAAAAAGAATATCTGTAGTTTTTAGCATTAGTTATACATCATGTTTAATCTAAAATTGAATTGATGGCCAACTCAATAAATACATTTAACTGATTTTTGGTTGTATTATGTCTTTTCTTTTATTATGAGCTGATTATTTACTTCTTAGTTTGTCATACATAGGGCTGAGCAGGGTTCGGTTCAATCCGGGGTTTTGAAAATCTTCGGGATTGGATTGAATTTCAGGGATTTTAATTTGTGGAGAACCAGAATCAGAACCAAAATAAAAAATCTCTGTATTGTATTATTCTAAAAATTTCGGTACAATACAATTCGGGAATCGAATATTTCGGTTCTGGTTAAATCCAATACAATATGGAAATTCAGATATCTTGAAAAAAAATAATAAAAATATGCAATTTGATAATTTATATGAACAAAAACAATCAAAACATAGAATTTATCAATGATTTTAAATTAGAAAAATATAATTACTGTAAAATATATAAATATAATTATATTAATATTTTACTTAATTCAAATAATTTTAATCTTAACTTATATACTACTTAAAGCTAATAAATAAGTTATTATAAGTTATAACCAATTTCCAACTTTTTATACAAACTATTAGCCTATTAAAAAAATTTTTTTTTTTATTGATAATGTATTCCATAGATGTTGATTAATAAAAGAATACTTTTAAATATTACAGTATTAGATACTAATAAAATTTTAATTTAAAACTTTATTAGTATCACATAAATATAATTACAATTAAAATGATAATATTACTGGACTTACATACTAATACATTATACTTTCTAATTATTACGCATTAATTAATCATAACATATATTAAATTTTTTTTTCTAAAATATATATATAATGAATTTAAAATGTTTAATTGTAATATATTGTTATATTTTAGTATTATTAAAACTTAATTCATATTATATTACTAATTTTTCATTAATAAAAATTTAATGAAGTTAATATTTAAGTAAATTATATACATCATGTTTCAACTCAATAAATACATTTAACTGATTTTTTGTTGTATTATGTCTTTTCTTTTATTATGAGCTGATTATTTACTTCTTAGTTTGTCATACATACGTATTATAATAAAAGCAATGCTAAAAAAATAAAAAATAAATAAAAAATTATCTTAATAAAGCAATGCTAAAAAAATAAAATAAAAAAATATCTTAAGCTCCTATGAAAAAAAAAATCACGTACAAATAAAAAAAAATTATTTAAAATTTTAATGTAGTTCTTAATTTAAATAATAAATATAATTTTTTTAAAAAAATATATACAGTTCTTAATTTAGATGATAAGTATAATTAAAAAAAATGTCTACATTATATAGTAGCACTTCAAATCTTGAATATACTTATTTCATGCTTTTATTTTTATTTGTTCAATACATAATTCAAGTTATACAAAATATATGATAAACATTACTTTTTAAATTATAATTATACAAAAGTAATTTAAAAAAACACCGATACAAAACGCAGGCTTACGATTAATTACTAATAATTATTAAATAATTTATCAATAAACTTATTCAACGATTAAATTAAAATTGTTAATAAAATCATCCTTAAATTAGTATTGAAAAATAAAATAGAAAAAAAAAAAAAAAGAGAGGAGTGAAACTAAGCAAGAAAAATTAAACTTTAAAAGATATATATGAGAGCAAAATTTATACCTTTGTTTGGTTAATTATCACAATTCATAATTTATACCTCACTGTAAAACAATATTACTTTATGAGGCTCTGCTCACATTGCTAATATATAGATATTAGATTTTAACATGTGCTTTGTGCGAATTTTTATAATAAATTAAAATTAAATTTTATTGTCAAATAATATTACTCCGCACAATATATATATTGATTTAGAATTTTTTAAAAATTTATTTTCTTTTTTCTTCTAAAAATATTTTTAAAATTTTATAATAAATTAAAATTAATTTTAATTAAAAAATTAGTCCTATAATACCTAATGAAATTCCATACAAAAGAAAATATATTTTTTAATTTATATACATGTCAAATGATTAAATATTTTCGATATTAGTAAATTTAATACTTAATTGTCTGATACAAATAACAATATATTTAAGTATTAGAAAAAAAAAATCATAAGCTATTTTCAAGAAAACCTTCAAACTACAAGTAGTTTTTTTATACTTTTTTCTATATTTTATTTATATTAATATTTAAAATTATCAAAATGAATAAAACCCTTGCAAAAGTGTCAACCTGTTGCAACTACTAAAATATAAATTTGTAATGAAAATTTTGAAAATTATTTAAAAGAAAATAATAATAAAAAATTAAAATCCGATTCCACCCACAAAATGCAAAAATCACCCACCAGAACCAGATCCGGAATCTGGGGAATTTTGAATTGCACAACATAAGTAGCGTTCAAAGCCACTCCCGCGCTTGTTGAGTTCTTCTTTCTTCTTCCTCTGGTAAGAAAGATTCTTGATCACCTGTGGTTGTATTGTAACCAATTGGCTTAATTTCTTGCATATTTGCAGAAAAAAAAAAAAAAAAAAACTATGGATTCCATTGTTGATTGTCCCTTTTGTAACCGAACTCTTCCACAATCAGAACTTCAAAGGTATTTTTTCCTCTAATTATTTACTTTGATTGATGCTCAATTTAAAGATACTGATAGGTGGTTGGATGAAATAGGCATGCCAACAGCCACTTTGAAGAGGAGGACGATGAGCAATTGGCCCAAGAATTTGCCCTGGAATCATCATCATCATCATCATCATCATCATCTTCTTCTTCTTCTTCCTTTTCGAATGAGAAGATATCTTGCTTGATTGGTTTGCAGGTTAGGAGCTCCTTTCACCATGTGAAAGTAGATTCCGGTGGTGGTTTAATGGCCTTACTGCGCCAGCGTTTGAAATCAGATACCGACAACACTAATTGTAGTATCTTGTTGTCTGGGTATGTTGATCATTATCAGAGCTTGCCTTCTGAGGATGCTGGTTGGGGTTGTGGATGGCGTAACATCCAAATGCTTAGTTCTCACTTACTTTATCATAGACAAGATGCTAAACAACTATTGTTTGGTGGATCTTGTTTTGTTCCTGATATTCCTTATCTCCAGAGATGGCTTGAGATTGCTTGGGAAAGAGGTTTTGATGCTCTTGGTGCTCATCATTTTAATCATTCTGTTTATGGCTCCAATACTCGGATTGGAACTACTGAATGTGCTGCTCTTTTTCGTTCTTTTGGCCTTCGGGCTAAGATTGTTGATTTTGGTCCTAAGGATTTGAAATCTCTTTTTCTTTCTGTTCCTGGTGCTCATATTGGCTCACAGGTTGAGACACCAAATGTTTATGGGCCCATGGATAGATATCTGATTCGTAGAAATGGCAATGTTTCCCAACCGGATTCACCTGATACTGGATGCCTTGTGAATCACTCGGCTGGTGGGAGGAATCAAGCTCAATTTTCAGGGAACAGTGAGGGTCGTCAGGTTCTCCTTGATTGGGTGTGGAATTATTTTTTAAAAGGTAGCTTAACCACATCTGCCCACTATGGTCGTGTTACTGTTACTGACAGAGCGTAAGTAACTATCGTTACTAGTAGCTTTAGCCTACTTTTGAACACTAATTATTAGGATTAGAAAAGCTCAGATGCATTTTTACCCTGTAATACTTTTATGGCATATGTTGATCTATGAATATGATTTAAGTTGTTAAGAGTATTAATGAGCAGGCCCTTGTACTTCCAACATGATGGGCACTCAAGAATCATAGTTGGGATTGAAGTCCGGCGGCAACAGAATGATAAGCTGCAATACAATCTGTTGATTTTGGACCCTGGTCATGTAAGTATCAATACTTTTTTTTCCCCACATAGATTATTGCTCATCAAATATAATTCGCAAAAAAGCACCAAAATGCTCCTAGCTGTCACATTCTTTCATTTTATATATCTTATTATAGTCTCTGAAAATAGGAAATCCTGACCCTGATCATGGTACTATATAGTTTGCGATTATAGTATTATTGCATAATATATGTAATACTACCAAATGCTCAACTACTGGACTGCAGTTTAGATGTTTGAAATATATTTTTTTGTAACATATCATGGATTAGAGAGATCTTTGATTTATAATTTCCCATCGTCAATTGTAATGCTCCGAAGCAATTATATTGGAGACTTATGAGTCATAAATCTTTTCACTTGAGAGAAAAAGATTTTGAATATACTTCAATTTGTCTTTAGAAATTTATAAATTCTGACTATTATTTTTCAAACCTGAATGAACTTTTCTTTTGGCGGATAAGCAAGCTTATATTGCCAGGAAAAAATCTTTTGAAAAAACTATATATCAAAATCTGTTGGACAAGACATGCCTCAAGTTCAATATAAACCAGAGCAATCACAGAAGAAGCTACAACTAAAGTGATATCATGAACTTAAATAGCAGAAAAACATACAAAAGGCCAAGCTTAGGACTAAAATTTAGATTCAAATGATGATTTAGAATAATATCTGAATGACCAAAAAAATCAGCCATAAAGAATAAAGATACTCAGTACACCAGCAAAAGGAGATAGAATTACTTCCATGATCCGCTAAAACTTAAGACTGCTTACACTACAACAAAGAGAAAATAGAACATGCATCAAGCTAGCAAGTAAGCAGCTGCCTAATAATTATGTTATTTTCTCATCTAAGCTAAAGCAACTCAAAGGAGCTCAGAAGTTATGGAGAAAACATTTAAATGGAAAAGCTATATAGCTTTTTAGCTAAATATTGTGATAATTCCCAATTTTATAAAGTCTAGTCAATTTGTCATTAGATATGAGATTACCCCATCACACAATCTTACATTGTTCACACTACTTACCTCAGTCTTACATTAGTCACACTACTAAACTTTATTGTTCACATATTTTTATCGCTTGGCTGTTATCACTTGCAGTAGGTGGAAGGACATAAAAGCTCAAATTTAGTTTTGCAATTATTTTAATGTAATCACAAAAAAAAAAAAAAAAAAAAAAAAAAAATTCAGGTGGGAAATTTGTTAAGCCTAACCAGAAGAAATATTTCAAGATGATTTAGTTTAGATATAATATTATGGTGATTGCCTTATGTACTTATCAGATTGTTTCTGTAACACAAATATAGAGAACAGCAGCCCTAGAAAGATCACTTAAAGAAAATGTTGGATGGAAGAAGCTAATAAAGAGAGGAATTCATACGCTGAGGAAGCCTCAATATCAGGTTATACTTCCTGAGTCAAATTATCTTCTTTGACCTTACTATTTTTTATGAGAAGGTTTGACATTATATTTATTTTTCAGTTATGTTATATTGATCCTGGAGTTGCAACTGGAGAGGAGATAGAGAAGCTCAAGACAATGGATAGTTCCTTTATCGAATTCTAGAATAAAAGCTTATTGTTCTGTGATTTTCATTACATATTTAAACCAAAAAACTATTCTTTTGATGAGCCATTTGCTGAACCATTTAAAGGAAAAAATTGTACTGTGGCGTGTAAGTCGTATCTTTTTGTTTATACATATCAAAGCTAACTCGCATGCTGGAAATGATTATTCTAACTTTCTGTCAAGTTTTGAAGCTCATATAACCTAGAATATATGCTCTCAGACATTGTTACTAGAGTTGAATGAGAACCCATCTCCACAATCTGACCTTTATCCATAACAACAATTGTATCCCAATTTTTTACTGTGGACAGCCTGTGTGCAACTGTAATCTGTGTGGTTCTGTACAAGGAGCTCTCATTGCTGTTCAGATTTATTGATTCCAAGGTAGCTACTATAGATCTTTCAGACTCAGCATCTAGGGCACTTGTTGCTTCATCCAAGAGTGAAATTGCTGGCCTCTTTAGTGGAGTCCTAGCGATGGCTATACATGGCTTTTGCCCACCTGAAAGTTGGCAGCCCTTCTCCCCAACAACTGTATTGTATCCATCAGGCAAGTTGCTTATAAACTCGTAAATGTTAGCTTCCTTTGAAACCTTAACAATTTCTGCTTCAGAGGCCTCCTCATTACCATATGTGATGTTGTCTCTAATTGAAGAACTAAAATGAAATGGCTCTTGTTGCACCAGCCCTATTTGTGTCCTCAACATTCTCAGATTGTAATCTTTGATGTTCATCCCACCAGTAAACACCCTTCCTTCTTCAGGATCATAGAATCTGAGCAAAAGGGCCAAAACAGAGGACTTTCCTGCTCCATTCGGCCCAACAAGGGCCACTTTTGATCCAGCTTCTATTAGTAAACTGAAGTTGTTGAGAACTGTCACTTCTGGTCTTAGTGGGTAGTTAAATTTTACATTCTGAAGTTCTACTCTCCCCATTATCCTCTTAAGATGTGAGCTCTTCGGTGCATCTGGTTTAATTTCAGTTTCCCTGTCAAGGGTTTCAAGTGCTGGAGTTAGTACACTGATGGAAGATATGACAGTAGGGATCAATGTCCATAATTCTGTGATTGAAGGTACTGTGAGAGAGAAAATCTGGTAAGATCTAATGCCATCTTCGAAACTGGCTTGATGCCTTTCAACTAAACGTGTTGTGTACCACAAAGCGACAGCATGTGCAATGTTCCATAAACAAAGGGAGACACCATGAATAAGCCCATACTTGATACTCTGTTTCCTGCTCTTCTTCTTTGGCTTTTCCAGGCATATTTTGGCTTTTCTGAGGATGTTCTCTTCATGGCAAAAAGATGCAATGGTTCTTATGTTGGCTGAAGATTCAGAAGCAAGTGCAACA
>CATKHJ010890295.1:0-41849 GCA_949750685.1 Vernicia montana
TGATTAGTGCTTAATATATATATATATATATATATATATATATATATATATATATATATATATATATATATATATATATATATATATATAGTGCACTTGTATCTGTAGTGTCCTCTACTTTGGTTGCAAAATAAAGAAAGACTTTAATATATATATATATATATATATATAAAAGATATTTTTTATGATTACTTTATTTTTAACAAAATAAATTTAATTTGTTTTATTTTATAAAAAAAATATTTTTTTACGAAAAATCACAGTTTTTTTATATATTTTGTAAATTAAATTATATTTTCTTAATTTTTTTTAATTACGAAAAAAATTTTAATTTTACAAAAATATAACTTATTTTATATAAAATAACTTTACGAAAAAAAATTTAAATTAATAAAAAAATAATTTTATTAATTAACTTTACGAAATTAACTTTATGAAATAAACGAAATAAAATAGAAAAATAATTTTGATAATTAACTTTACGAAATTAACAGAATAATTTCATTAATTAACTTTACGAAATTAATGAAATTAACGAAATGAAATAAAATTAATGAAATTATTTTTTTTTTATTAATTTAGAAATTTATTTTTAAAGTTATTGTTTTGTATAAAATAAGTCATATTTTCATAAAATTAAATTTTTTTGCAATTAAGAAAAATTACGAAAAATTAGTTTTACTTACGAAATAATATAAGAGAATTGTGATTTTTCGTAATAAAGCTATTTTTTTCATAATTACGATTTTTTTTTAATTTATAAACTTTTTCGTTAAGTTATTGTTTTACACAAAATAAGTTATATTTTCGTAAAATTAAAATTTTTTTCGCAATCAAGAAGAATTACGAAAAAATAATTTAATTTACGAAAAAAATATAAGAAGATTGTGATTTTTCGTAAGAGTCATTTTTTTCGTAATGGTCAATAAAATAAAGTAATCATAGAAAACACCTATATATATATATATATATATATATATATATATATATATATATACACTACGGATTAAACCCCTAACAGTAAGTTTGGTACACATAATTACTTAACTAAGCCGCAGTATTAGTAAATAACACTATATTTGATACATATGATTCATGTTGGACTTAATAATCCCAAAGACTTAGCTAATCTATGGGATAAGTGTTATTTAAAACCTAACTCTCCATGTCTTTAGTAAGTCCTACCTAGTGGGATTACTAATCCCATAATTTATAACACTTTATTTTTTAAAATAACTTTACTTTTTATTCCATTTATTAATTTATCCTACCGAATATAAAATTATAAAAGTATGATTACTTAATACTATAGATTAAGATTTTTGTACCAAATAAGATTTAAAATAAATAATTATATGATTTAACTAAATTTAGAATTTAAATTAATTTTAAGGATTAAGAATTCGTGAACCAAACGGATTGTAACTGTTCAACAAAAGAATCTAATCTTACGTGACAAAACTCTTATGTTATTGTTGTTTTATTATTGTTATTGTTATGAAAAATTCTTACTTGCATTGAATGTATAAACTTATTTCATATACCAAATTAATGAGTGATGAGATATTTTAATTAATATGACTTTTTTATTTATTTATTTTTAATGAAAAGACATCGATACTGTTTTTGCTCCATATATTCTTATAT
This sequence comes from Vernicia montana, assembly GCA_949750685.1. Lineage (NCBI taxonomy): Eukaryota > Viridiplantae > Streptophyta > Magnoliopsida > Malpighiales > Euphorbiaceae > Vernicia > Vernicia montana. The sequence continues at coordinate 1,648 of CATKHJ010890295.1, forward strand.
CATTTAATTAATGTATACACTCGGTGTAAGTAAAATTTTTTCATTATTATTATTATTTTATTTCAACCAACAAATTAATAATCGTCTAAAATTCTTCTTCTTCTTATCAATTCATAGCATTTCATATATCAAAAAAATTGGACGTTGAATAATAGAGAATCTTTTTTTTTTTTTTCGTTTTCACTATAGATATTATATATACATCAGAATTATAATGCTGAAATTGGACATTAAAATTTAAATAAGCAAATCAAATATTACAAATATAAACAAAAATCGAACTTAAGACTGAGGGATCTAATTAAGAGATTCAACTTTAGTCTTACAACTGCAGAAAAGCCTAATTCACAAATACTAAAGATTTTTTTTTTTTATGTAAAATAATTAAAACCAGTCCCTACATAAAGGCCCACAGTTTCATATATGTATATTATATATATTAGATAGATAGAGAGAAAAAAAGGTATTAAAGATGGAAGAAAAGTTGAAGATGTTCACATGGTGAAGGGATGTTAATTAAATCTAGGCAAACTAAAAGTATAAGCCAATAACCAGTTAGCTCTCATAACATACATATTATATATTTAGATTTATCTCTATATAACGTCATTCAACCAAATATTACTTTCTTTTATGTATACACACACTGCCATATTTATGTTTTTTTTTATTTTATCCGTTTCGAAATATATATCGTTTTAGAGATTTATTTTTTTATTTCAAAATATTTATTATTTTAGGATTAATTGATAGATAAATTTTTTATAATAAACGTATCAAATTATAAGCACATTTTCATTTTAAAAGAGTAGCTTAAATAGTATTTTACTAAAATATCCTTATATATTTGATATTGGTATTAATAAATTTATTATTTAAATTAGTTATATTTATATTTTCAAAAATATATTAATTAATATCCACTAATACAAAAATTGAGTTTCAATAAATTAATCTTTTTAAATTGTGAATTATTGCAATGATAATTTTGAAAAAAAATTTAAAATTAATGATTTTAACTAAATTAATCTCTAATTTTTAATATATGTGAAAAATTAATTATGTCTGTTAATTTGAGAAAAAAATATATTTTTTTTAATTTTACTTTTTCTTTATTCCTCGATTAAATATTTATATTAAATATTTATATTTTTTCTACATTAAAATAAAAAAATATATTTTATTTAAAATTATAATAATTAAATAATTTTTTTAATTATTGAATCGAAATTTTAAAGATTAATATTTTGAAACAGGTAAATAATTAATAATAGTAATACTTTTATTGCTCATTCCCAAGAAATCCGTACTGACATAGAAAGCCCATGACAGCTATATATCCAACTCCCATGCCTCCAAACTTTCTCATTTCACGCCAATATCTTTCCCTCCATTTTACAATAGATTACGGTTATTTTTTTTTATTTTTTCCATAATGTTTTAAAATATTAATAGTGTATTTATTTTTTTTTATTCTTTTTAATTTAATTAATACATGATAAAATTTAGAATTTACAAAAATACTTAATAAGAATAATTTAATATTTTCATTTACTAATTAAAAAGAGTTAATTAATTTTTTAATACTCATGCATATTTTCAAAACGTTATTTATTATGAAATGGAGGTAGTATTTTTCTTTCTTCCTTCTATTTTTTTTTTTAAGTAAAGAAAAATAAATCATACATACAATTTTATTTTTTATGACATTAATTATGAACAGAAAAATCTAAACGTTGTACTTATAATCCTCCATTGTAATTACTTATAATTATACCAATTGATTTAAATCCCATTGATATAAGATTGTTGATTTCGACAAAATTGATTAAAGTTCAAATATATATGTTAAATTATAAGAAAGATATTTCATTTTTTTATGAATTTTTAATTCAGAAATAAGTTTTCCCATGACCCATAATACTATTAATCACAATAATTCAAAAAAATATATATAATAAAAAGAAAGGAGAGAGAGAGAGAGCCAAAGATGTCCGAACTTTTCTTGAAGATGACCTAGTAACGGCATTGATCAGCATGAGAAAATTTGTAAAAAGCTGCATTAAATATGCTAGCTGGTCGGGCATATAAAAATTAATCTTTAAAGTGCCTTAAAAAAAACTCTCTTTCTGCATAATGAGTGGAATGAAATTAATTAATTACAATTTCGTTTTAAAAAGGTTGACACTCTTTTCATTTCGTGAATATCCTAAAAAGATTGACACATTTCTATTATTAGTATATTGACACTTTATAAAATATTTAAAATTCTATTTAATTGTCGTTTTTATATAATTAATAAAATTTTAATTTTTTTTTTTATCAATTTTACCCTTATCCTTATCAGTTCAACGTTATTAATGTTCAATACAATTTCAAGAATATTTTAGTCTTTCAACTTATTTTTCTCCTAAAATTAATGATAATTAATTATTTCTTAATCCTAGTGAAACTTTTTAAAGTGTCAGTTATAAAAGAACGGAGAGAGTGTTTTTTTAGTTCTTTTTTCTCTTTAACTTCATCTTTAATATACATTTAATATCTCAAAAAAAAAACTAAAATTAAGTGTATTTATTATATAATTAAAGATATAAAAACAAAATTATCATTTTATTTATTGTATTCTTAATTATTTTACAAAAGAAAAAAAGGTGTCAACCTTTTGAGAGGATGATAATATTATTACTAGTACTAATGAAGGATTAGTGATCCATTGACGTGATTATGAAACACAATGATAGAAATTAATGACCTCTTTTTTGTCAAGGGTGATGGCGTGCTAGTATATAGTAATGGGCAAGCTAGCTAACCTTGATTTGGTAGTTAAGATATTGAAGTCAAATTACTCTTAACTGCTAATAATCATTCCTATAATAGTTTTATTTATTTTTTTTTTTAATTACATCGAATGATTGATAATGATTGGCAAGTTGCTTTCTTGATGATATTGTCAATTATATATATATTTTTTTGCAAGGAAACATATATATAAATTGTCATGCAATAATATATATATCAACATTCATGCAATTTAAGATGTTGATTGTTATATGTAGACCTAATTGGTATTTAATTATAGTTTGAACTTAATTTCCATAATTAAATAAATATATGGATCCAGAAGACCAACTTGTATCCAACTTTACAAATTTTCTACTTAATTAATACAACATTATATTAATTAATTAATTAGAATTTATATAATATGTTAAATTACTTGTAATATTCCTATATGTTATACCATTTCCATATCTGTTTTAAAGGGGAACTATTCGATAATCGTTATTTTCTCTCGTAGTGTAATTCAAACTCATTGCATTTGAAGCAATATATAATAAACATTTTTATTATTATTATTATTATTATAAAATAAAAAATTTGCTGTAATTTATAATATTTTCAAAATTATAAATATTACTTTAGATAAAAACATATTAACTTAATACAATATATTAAATGTAGAAGGTTTATTCTAGAACACATAAATTAATAATTGTTGCATATAAATTAAAATTTTATAAATTATTGGCATCTATATATATATATATATAAAAGATCCTTGAAAACATTGAAAATAAAGAGATGTCAGATATTGGTCAAAATTGGGAGATGTGGAACCAAACAAAGATTCGAACTTAACTAATATGTCCTTTTCACATACGTTCGTTCTCTAAGCCTAATAAATGGTCACTTATATATAAGAAGGGTAATATATATATTAACATTTGTTTTTAAACAAATAACATTAATTCCTACCAAGAAGGAAGGAAGGAAAAAAAATTTAAAAAAAAAAAAAAAAGGGTATTTATTTCTTATTTTATACCATATAAAGTGTTGGTAAGAGTGGGTATGAGCATGTTACTAAAGCTGATTATACGGAGGAAATTTGTCACGATATTGCCTGTTTTGTAGTGAATAAAAAAGAGAAACTCTCACATGGGAGTTGGATGGAACTCAGAATCATTCACCAACCCATTCAATTTTCTCATATATTGTGTATTATTTTTTGTTTTAATAGTAAGGTGTATCACAAATCATATTAAATTTATTTCTCTTATTCGATAAAAAAAAACAAACTATTCACATTAGAATCATAAAATCATAAATGAAGAAAAATATATAAATAATGTAAATAATTTGTTTTAAAAATAAATAAATACCCAAAAACGAATATGGGGTGTTAAACGAAAGAAACCCCATACCATATAATGATGCTAAAAACGAAAGTGGTTCCACCTGTATAGATAGATATGTTTGTTTGTAAATGTAATGTTATTATGTATGGGTAGCTGCAAATACCAATGATAAGTACATGGGGGTGCAAATGGAATGTACTTGTTTTTGCACACACATATCCAAATCTTAATAAAAATGATTGACAAACAAACCCTAAGATGCTCCTCTCCATATCAGATTGCCAAAATCTCTGGTTAATTATGAGGCCTTAGCTTCTTGACATGTGTCCCAATATAGCCGCTGTAGATTTTTTTACATAGTTTTGACAATCCAAGATAATGGAGAATCACCCAAACCTTCACTTTTCGGTACCGTCCAAATTTTGTTTGATCGTGACCATTCAGCTGCGCCTGCAAGTTTGGCCAGTCACCATATTCTTTTTATTCTTCCTTATAATGTATTTGCTTATATCTTTTAACTAAATTCATTTCCTTTCCGTTTTCCATCCTTCCCTACCAAACATAGTTATTTCTGTTTAGATTTTCAATGGATGCCTCAGAATAGTTTTTCATGATCACGTAATTTGCTTAGTTTCCTTAATTTTAATAATTAATTACTAGTATTTTTTTAAAAGAATATTGGAGAGGTAGGATTTGAAACTGATGCCCACCATACTTATTGCAATGTATTGCCAAAGGCCCATAAGAGAGTATGGAAAAAAAATGCAGTTTTCTCTTTCAATTCCCTACTCAAAAGCAGCAGCTTGATGTGCAAATCAATGCCTTTGTGCCCTATGGTCAAATAATGCATCAAATTGATGATGATCTCCCTCCAATTAGCTGTGGTGTTATTTTAACATTTCAGTGGCATGGAATTGAATTTGATATAATATAATGCTTAAAAGAGTTCATCAATGCTGCATAAAGGATTCTAATAGGTACCAAGACCATGCTAATAAAATAAGAGGTCTTAACATGCAAGCAATGCGTACTTGTTTCAAAAGACAATCCAGTAACTTGCAATGTCAATACAAAAGGCATTAAGCCATCATATCTACTACTTGGATATTCCACAAGGTTGAATTTAGCATGCTTACACTGACAGAGTCTAACTACCTGTATAAACATATGGCAACAGAACAATTATGAACCTTGATCAGGATGACTCAGAAATCCATGCTCGACCAACAAAATACAGGTTGTATAATTTTGGTTATATGAAAGTGTTGAAATTAACAAGAACAAAGAGTATACAAAAGAATAAGGAATCCAAAATGGACTTCAATGATCTTCTGCCTTTCTGTGCTTCTTTGACTTCTTAATCGTCCTGTTGTTGTTCAAGGAATATGTGTCAGCACCTGCAGTACCATGGTCTTGCACTTCGATTTCTCCATCAGGCTGTGTTCTCTTCTTGTTACCACTACAATATCAACGGAAAATTTAACACCTCAAAAGCTTAAAACCGACAAATGTAAGAACAGCTTTGTTCAGGATTTAGAGCAGCAAGTTTAGTTTTAAAACCTGTCAGTTGTAACATTTTGTATATCTCCATCCAACCAACTAATGCTTCCAGTGTGAGTCGGAATCAAGGATCCAGAAATGTGCAATATTTCCTCATCCAAACTGCAAAGATTAATAAATGTCAACATCATCCAAATATTCAAGTTCTTTATCAACCAAATTGATCAAATAAGCTAAAAGCAAACAAGCCCCCTACTGGTCAAAATGTTTGGTGCATACTCATTTTAACTTCAGTTTCTCCCCCATCAATAGCACTGAAGTTGGCACTCCCAATTCCAGACACCACCTCACCCCATCCCATCTCCCCACCTCCTCCAAAAAAGAAATAAATCATAAAAGATTTGTTCAAGCATTCAGATGCAAAATCAAGTCTATGTGACTCAAAATCTAAAGCTGTAATATAGTAAACCAAATTTGAATAACTAGCAAAATATATCTCAATGTTTACTAGGATATATCAGCAGCGAAATAGAAATATCAAATGTTGCCAGGAGAGGTTTAACATTCTATAAACTAGACTAAGGGCATGACCAAACTACACAAATTTAATCACAAACCTCCCAAAACTCTACAAGAAAAACTAGAGATCTAAAGGGCCAGTGAATAATTCAGAATCTGTTTTTCACAGCATGAACATCTGATTTTGATTCATCTTTGTACTTCTTTATGAGACAAATTCAAAGTTAGGAGATTATACCATTTTCAATTTGAAAGGAGCAAAGGATCCAAGATTTCATACAATTCATGCCATTATACAGTTAAAATGCATAATTACAACAAACCCAATAACAAGTCACCTCTTGACTATAAAGCGTATCACAGTTCCAACCTTTATCACATGTCGCTTGTAAGCTCTGCTAACATATAAGCCCTCACCATGTTTCTATAATAAACAATATAAGTCAAGTAAGGACATAAACTAAAAGTATCAACTCTCAAGCTGCATTCTGAAAAGAAAAGTAAATAAAAGAAGAGCTTCAGAGCATAAGCAAGTTAAGATACCTACACTTTTATATCTAAGTTCATCACGAATGTCTTCGTCTGTTATTACAGCAGATGCAAATCCAAGAACAATAACATGAATGGATTCTCGTATAAGTTTTACCACTTTTCCTTCTGGAAGTGAGAAAAAACAATTGTTAAGTTCAAAATAATAAGGCCATAATGAAGCATTTGCAGTAACACTAAACAGAAGCCCTTCCTAGATCTACAATTCATAATTTCTACTAGTAAGAGCAGGAAAAATAAGACCCTTGGCAAATTTTAAAAGAAAATGTTGCTTTTGCTTGCTTGTTAGTAAGGATAGTAACTAAAAATGGAAAACCAATTGAATATTGAATTCAGTCTACTAAAGGTAATGGGAACCATTGAAATGGTAATATGAAGAAGAATAGCCAAAGTACCTAAAAGCATATCTGGCTTTGGGGAGAAAAGTAGCAGGTTAGCTTTTAGTCTCACACCAAAATATGGGTGAACTCCAGAGAGAATTCTTGCATGTTTATCTGGAGAGCTGACATCATAAGCCAACACAACACCATCAAAATTTTCATTGAACCTGTAAGAAAATCCGCAATGAGCAAAATAAAAAACACAGTTGCACAAATTAATTTATTATACAACAGTACAAAACAGCTTTTGAGATGTTCAGCAAATAGATCAAGGTAAATGAGTTTCAATAGTTAAGCTATGTTATATGGGCAACATCTAAATATTCGAAACTCAAAAGATAGAACACAGAATAGTAGTTTATTGTTACTAATTCATATGATTATGCTTCCTATTTCGATTTTTAGCTTCTTTCAATGAAATGAAGCTAGTAAATCAGGAATCTGGTATCTGGGTTTTAACCAATTTGATTAATATATGTTAAAAGAAAAAAAGCCACAACCAGCAAAATATGGCAACTGAAGAAACTTAACAAAGAGAACTAATGATAAAACGAAAAGGCAAAAGACAAAAGACAAAGAAACGAACTTGAAGAGCAAGGAGCTGATTTCACGGAGTATCGCTTGAGGAACATTCTTGCTATCTGATGGATGAACATACACTACCAAATTAGCTTTTGATACGCTCAATCCCTCCATGTATAACAATCCAAGAAGATGAAAGTCTTGGACTGAGGGGCTCTCTCAGAGGCGGCAAAATAAACCTGAATCGTTGTAGGGTTTTATTATTTCAATTCAATTGAATTCAGTTAACCAGTAACCAAACAACTCTGGTGCTATACTGCTATGCGCTTGTATTGGGCCATTAAGCTCCAAATTGGACTCTAAGCCCAATTATTTTAAGCTAATGAGGCCCAATTAATATTTTTTTTTTTGCCAAATAGGCCCAATTAATATTTGGCTCTCATTTGTTAACCTCTATTGACTTGTGAACGACGTTGTTAGTTTAAGAACAAGCCATTGCTTTTTTTTTTTTTTTTTTTTTTGCCCAAGATAAATAACTAGCATTGTATTAAAGGGGCCTGAAGCCCAAATTTTACTTGAGTACAATAAGTAAGCCCAATAGAACACAGCATAAAAGGACAAATGGACCAAATACATAATACTCATTTTTGGATTATAACAACTGGGCTTTAAGTCCAAAGAGAACACATACTCAATATCTGTGAAAGACATAGCTCAATGGCCTTTAGAACTAGCTGATAACCGTAGAAGACTCTGGCATCTTTTTCCTCGTTTTTTAATCTCTGCTGCCACCAGAAACTGCTCTGACAATCACTGCAGAGAGGCGAAGAACAGCGATGCCTCTACCAAAAGTGTTTATATGGTTGGACTTGACCTAAAGACAGCGAACCATAGAGCTACACAAAGACCCCTCCTCTGCCAATGAATAAACGAGGCAAAGTAATATTGACAGAGGGTCAAATTCCTCCCTCCTAAATGGCTAAGCCTTGAAAAATTTGCACCTCTGTCAATGGCTAATGGTCATAAGAAACAATACAATAAAACACAAAAAATACTCAGATCTTGTGAATCCATAACCTGAGCTAGCCAGATCTCCATTCTCCCTCCATCCTCCAAGTTTAAACAAATTAAGAGCTACACATACATGAAAGGAGAAGCGGACTGGACCACATATGTAACCGGCATCCATACCGGAGAAGGCTCGCTCTAAAATGAATAGAAACCCGCTTAGATCGGGAGACAAAAAAAAAACCCATAAAATGGGCATATTAGATTATTGATAAGGGAAATCAAAAGAAAATAACAAAAAAAAAAAAAATGAAGGGAATTCGATGGTTGCAACCATCGGAGGGAACCCCTTTATAAAAACCTAGGTTAGGAAAGCTTGAAATGAAGAGAAAATACAGAGAAGACTCTAGAGAGAGAGAGAGAGAGAACTCCTATACATGTAATATTCCTTTAATTCCCAAGTTGTTGCTAATTTGGACACTTGCGATTGTGTAGAGGTATTTTTCATAAAAGTTTCGGGGATTAAATGACAAGTCGTTTCACATAAGAAAATCTTGCGTCAATCCTTTTGCAATGAGTTGTCGTTCGCACGGAAGTAAAAATGACGTAAGACACTCATACACAACATCACAACCTGTCGTCTTATTCCTTTTTTTACACACAAAATATTTTCTTTATTTATTTTCCTTTCAATTATTATATTTTATTCAGACACAAATAATAGTCCATATTTATTTTTTACAAAATTTAAGAATTTGTTTTTTATTATTAATTTATTCTTATTATGACTATTAATTACATTAATTATTATAAAATTAGTGATTAATTATAATATACGAAATAATATACTTGGAAATATCCTGTCTAGAACATGGTTATAAATAATAATATATACTTTACCATGCAACACTTTGTCTATAGTTTTCAGAGTTGCAAGAGTGTGTTTTAAAGTTAGTTTGAAATTTAATTGGTAAAAAAAAAAAATTACAGTGTTTTTTATAATAATATCTAAAATGATATTTAAAAAAAAAATACTAATAATTATAATTGCAATGTCAATTGATGATGGAATTTAGTTGGATAAAGTTGACTTGAACTGATGTATTAAATCAAACACTGACCTCTTATGAAGTTGAAGTGATATATTGCTATATAACATAGAATCAACTAATTGTCATGTTCTAATAATTTTACCAAACGCACTACATAAAATAATTAATTTCAAAAATTCCCATCAAGTAATTTTTTTTTTGCCAAACCCATTAAGTAATCTGATGGTAGATAGGCATATTATATATATAATATCACAAATAAAATCTTTGATAAGCAACACCACTATATTCTATATACCCTTCAAAGAAAGTATACAAAGCCAAATAATAAAATAGGAAGCACCTCAATCACTATACTCAAGTAACATGCGAAAGAAAAGGCCCTTTTGCTATCCACCTTTATTCACGAGTGGGTGGATATAGGACAGATTTTTCATTTTATGTATTCGCGTCTTGCTAATATTTTTTTATACATATTTCATCACTCGCTTCGCTCTGGGGTAAGGTGATAAAATGGATACCCGATTTTATTTTTTATTTTTATGTTTATTTATTTTTTTCTTTGAAAAATAATTATTTAATATTAATTTTTCATATATATATATATATATATATATATATATATATATATATATAATTTATTTTTTACATTAAAAAATAAATTAAAAATTAAAAATGATATATTAAATATATATATATAATATTTGAAAAATTAAAAAATATGTATATAACATATAATCAGATCTGATGATATCATTACCCCTTCAAATTAAATACAAATTTAAAATTTAAAATTCATTCCGTCTCATTTAATAAACGGGCGTGCTAAATTGTCTATTCATGAGTCCTTAAAGCTCATTTATAAACAACGGAAAAAAGAATAATATTATCCGCCCACAAAGATTTAAGAGAAAATAAAGAGATTAAGCAGGAGTAATCAATAGTTAAATTTTACTTACATATATTAATTTTCCTAAATTAATGTATAAAATAATTAAGTTGGTTTGGTGGTGGAAATTGGAAAAGAAAGGACTAAATTAAGGGTATAGAAAGACAAAATGGAGTTCACTCTCATGTCTCATCAGAAGATTCTGAAGCAAATGTCTCCTTACATCCCTACAATTAATACTGCTTCCATGTTCCCCTCATACCACGCCTCTTCTTAGCTTCTTTCATTCTCATCAATTATATATATTTTACTGTGGACCCCCATTACTTTCTTCTGCTGTATTATTCTTCTTTTTCTTTTCATTTTTGTACGTACTCTCATAATAATTAATTGTATATAAGATCTAATAAGGAAGGAGGAGAAGGTCCGTTGTTGTAGGTGACAAAAAAAAAAAAAAAAAAGGGTCCATTGTTGTTGTTGCAGTAGTGTGTTTTTGTTTTAACCCTAATGGAAAGCTGAAATCTTCTCCATAATAATCTCAATCATTTGTTTGTTGTCTAAAGTTTATACACCTAGCTAGCTACCTCACTCCCTTTGTGTCTATTGGATGGATGATTATTAATTGCTAATAATCCTCATTTTCCCATTCTTCATTCTTGTGAGCCATCTTATTTTAACCTAATACCTCAAAAATCATTGATCAACCATTTAAGTAAAAAAGTTAATTCCTAATTAATTTGATACCATCGTTAGACTTGTTTACAAAAATATTATTCTTAATTTATTTTTAAAAAATAAATAAATAAATTATTACTTTAGATTTCGATAAATAAGACAAATTTTTATAAAAACTTTTGGCTTTGAATAGCTTATCATGAATTAATTTATTAATAAACAAATTTATTAAAAAGGTAATTGTACAATATCATTTGTCTGTTTACTTTTATAGAGCATATGATTGCACGTTTTCTAAATTCAATTATGAGAGGAGCAAAACTAAACAATATGGATGGCTTTGAGAAATAATGCAATGTGGCAAAAGGCCCTACCATTTCTTCTCCATTCCATGTTTTACATATTTCTTACCCTATACCTATACAATTAAGTGGATGTAGCTATCCTATTATGCATATTTACAAATTATAATTCTGGTCAATTCAAAAAACATTAAAAAATAACAATAATAATTATAATTGCTGGGAGCTGTGGATTGTGGATCCCATACTATATTTTGTGGGGTAACTCTCTCATTTCCATTGAACACTCCCCTGCACATCGATAATGATAAGGCCTTTTCTTTTATTTCTATCTTTTTATTTTATTACCAGCAGTGATGTCACTTTGCTTTTAAGGAAATATGAGTAGGACCACAATCAACTCGAGATTGGATTTTGATTGATTTTTTAAAATCTTTATTAAACGGTGAAAGTGGGATATATGTTTGATTGTTTAATTTAATATGATGATGAGTACTTTTAATTATAGATAATTACAAGCCAAAACATTAATGCTAAGATTTAAAAAATAAATCTAGTAGTATATGAGATAAACGCGGCGCGCTCGTTCTTATTTTTTTTTTTTATGAAATATCTCCCACGGTTGACACGTGGAATTAGATGAATGGTGTTTGGTTACAAGAATTAGCAATGTTTATCTAGGAATTATAAGCTGAGAAACTGAGAATACGGCGAGTTTAAGTCCCAAAGCTATGGAACAGAGTGCTACCGACTAGAGAATAGAGAGCGGAGACTCCTCAAAATTTCTACTCCCGCGTGCCACTCGATTTCAGCGTCAATTTTCCACCGTCCGATCATATTCCGTATCCACATAGTTTTCATTGCATCACGTGCCAATCCAACTCCTCTTTATTCGTTTAATAACTAAGCTTTTCTTCTACATAAGGTAAAAAACCTTTATCAAGTTATACTCTATAATATGAATAACTTCAGTAATAAAAAATTTTGATCTCAATTTCAACCAATAAAATTCATATTGTAATCTCATTTTAAAAAAATTTAACTTTACATAATAATAATTATATATTTATATTTCAAAAATTATATGTTATGTTATATGAAATGTCTAAAATAAAATAAAATATTTACGTAAAATTATTTGACATAATGATTTATTATTTAAAATTATTACTACATTCCTAAATTTGCGGATACATAATAACTCGCTAATATGATTTTAAGTCAAAATATTTTTAGTTTTTTAACCATGTTAATAATTTTTTAACATGAAATTTTTTATATTTTCGTACTATCATTCTCATTCTCAGTATTATTTCATTCCTCTTCTTGTCTAATTGTTGCAATGATTTATACTTCAGTAAAAGTACATGACTTATTGCTCATTTTAGACTTTTAATATAAATTTTACGTATTTTCAACACTACATATATAAATATAGTAGTTTTTTAAAATTATATATATATTTTTTAATGTACCAAAACATACTTGGACCGTGGACTACACAACAAAGGGTATCCATCCACTTATACTCGCCATAAAGGCGAAATCTCACCTAGTGAGAAGGAGGGGACTTGAATCCAAAATCTCTCACTCCCAAAAATAATACTCTTGCCACTTGAACTAAGTCTCAAGTATATATTATTTACCTTTATATATCTTAATTAAGTCAAAATAAAATTTTTTATGATTACACCTCTATTAAATTATAATCTCCTTATAATAATAAAATTAGTTTGATCCCTATAAGTATGTTTTACTGTACACACAAACAAAACCATCTCAAAAGCAAACTAAAAAATCAAATGTACTAATTTTAGAATCTAATATCTTTTCATTTTATGTACAAATAAAATTTTTATATTTAAATAAATAAAATATAGTTAGGAATTACATACTTTAAACATGATTTTAAAATAAATGTATTATATTATATTTAATTATTTAAAAAAACGACGATTGAATTTTCTCAAATAAAACAATAAGGATAAAATTTCTATAATTTTTTTTTTATTTCATTTGCATAAGTATTAATAAATATACCTGAAATACATGAAAATAATATATTATATACTCCCAATTTTTTTTTTTTTAAGATTACAAAAAATTATATAAAAAATAATAATATCCATATGAAATTTATGTGAGGAAATAAGTATTATCTGAATGATGGAATAAAGTCTCCAATTTGATTTTGAGAAGTAATCAAACATAGTAACATACTTTTCTTTTGAAGTATATATACACACACAGTGATAGAGAATGAACACGTACACACCTTCAAATTATAATAATTTTAAAAAGACACGCTAACCATTATATTCCACACACTTTACACATAGTAACATACCTTAAGTATTCAAAATTAAAGCCTCTAATAAATAATAATTTTTTTTTTCTTTTATAGATGGGAACTCGTAAATGTTAATGTTAGTGCAAACAAATCTCATAAATAATGTTAGGCTGCATTTGGTTATGATTAGTGATGAAGTCATAAAATTTTTTATGAGATAATTAAATTTCTGATACTATAATTTATATTAAGATAATATAAATAATTAAATCAATTTTTATATATTTAAAAAAAAAATTAACATAAAATAAGAATATCAAATATAATATATAGTTAAATTTTTATAATTTTACACCTATAATTTTTTATATTTTAAAAGTTAAAGATAAAAAGCCATGACTATACTCAGCACCTAGCTTTGTAATTGAATAAGATAGTGATTAAAAGAACTATTTGAGAGTGGTACCAATAGTATGAATATGACCTGATTTTCCAATTATTTTAAAATTGAGAGAATCCGAAGATAGTATATGTGACGAGGCTAATACTGGTGTCTTCTTATGACATTGACACTTTTGATGGTTTATTGTTAGGCCAACTAATTTGAAATTGACATTATAGGTCTAAAAAATATTTGAATTTTTAGTTTCTGTAGAATATTAGTTTTTAAATATGCCACTACGCCCCTTGTCCTGCTGGTCATTTACTATATATGCACATGTTGGCCTAATCCCTCTTTTGGCAAAACTTGATAGTAACTAAGTTTGATTTTCTTAACAATCTAACATCTTCTCCCCCAATCAACTCAATAATTAATATCTTTTGTAAAAAAATAAAAATATCAAAAATAAAAATTTTCAAATATTAATATAATTGTAAGAATTTGTTCATCATATTGGATAATATACATGGAATAATCAATAGTGAAACTCATAATTAATATAAATATAATAAAATATAATCGTATGTTTTTATCCCGTTCTTTATTTCTTCACACACACACAAAGAAAATGATATTATCATGTATAAGTTTCATATTAGATATATAAAAACTATTACGGTTTAAACTTTTTTATTTTTCTAATGAAGTTTCATAATACATAGAAATTTAGAATTATACATATAGAATCAATGAGTTAAAGACAATTTGTAAGATATAATCTCCATTATCTATGGTTGGATTTTAATAACTCTGTTTATTTATCAAAGTACATGTCACATTAAAAATGTTCTTTTTAGTGAAGACAATAACATGATTTTCAAAATTATATAATTTAACTTGCCCTCAAAATTATAATTTTTTTTAGATGGGTCAAAATTATAATATTATTTTCACTATGAAAATTTGTTATGATATTATAGATACAATATAAATTTATTTAATAGAGATTTCTTATCATTACATGTAACGCCTTTAAAAATTTCAAATAAATATGATATATTATATAAACTTTAAAAATTACATTAAATTATAAGATTTTGTCAAATTTTGCAGTTGATTTCGTCTCTAAAATATTAAAATAATAATAATAATACATGTTTAATTTAAAGAATATGAAAAATTAATAAAAGTGTTTATATTTATATATATTATAAATAGATAGATATTTATTTTTGTTTAATACATGGAAAGTAAGAAAAGAAAACATAATTGTTTTTAAAAAAAAAAAGAAAAGAAAAGAAAACAGAATTGAAAAAAAAAAATAAAAAAATTTCCATTCCTGATAGATTGGACAGGCTTCGGTATATAGATGTAGTAGTCCTTGACCGGCCAGATTGTAAGTAAAACGGACCAGACGAAAGTAAGCCTGTAAGAAATTGAACCTCTTGAGTCTTGTCGTAGCTCTTCACTAAACGACAAGCCTTTCTCAATCTAAGCTTTAATCAAAACATCAAAAGCCACTGCTCCTTATTCTCTCGGGATACGCCCTACATTTTTTTTAAATTAAAAAAAAAAAATTATCTAAATAATAATAAAAATAAATAATAAATAAATGGAGATAAGTGCGTGACGCTTTTGCCCATGCAATTGCAACATATCATTTTAATTAATTAATTAATTACTATATATCATGTACATAGCATGAGCCTTCTATTTTAGAAAAATCTCATCCTTATCTTTCCATTTCTTTCCTTATACTATCATCAACTTTTTGCTCTTTAAGAACTCCATAGTAATCTGGTAGGTAATTGCCATTTCACACGGTATTGTTCTACGTTCAAATTTATAGCTACTTTGTTTAGCTTACCTTTCAAAGGAAGGTTGCATCTTCTTCATAATTTTTATTTATTTATTTATTTATATAACCTCATAAATGGAATAATATTTTCTATTGTATTGTGGAAGCAATCATTTCACATTTTATTTATTTATTTTGGACGACAATGAAGGAATGAAAGACTCAAACTTAAATATAATTTCAGTTGAAAGATTATAATTGTGATTTATTAAATTTAATTTTACTAGTTATTAATACTATTTTTAGCCATTATATTAATTTATTATATTGTCTAACGAAACATCACACTATTGTTACATGCAGTATATTACTAATATATGAAAATAATAAAATTTAAAATGAAATTATAAAAAAATAATGATAAATGATGCAATACAATAAATTAATAAAAGAGTGTTGATACAAATAATATTTTCCTTTATAGTATTTAAAAAAAAAATTAATTAACAAGATTGATTAGTTAAATAATTATATAATTATTTGATCATATATCTCATAATAATGAAGGAAAGAAATATTCTCAAATCGTTCATTTATCCCTCAATTTTAGGGGCGGGGAATTAATTAGCGAAAACGGCACTCAATTTGGCGCTTGATCAGATGTGAAATGTAGATCACGAAACATGGGACCGAGGCTCAACAAAGGAAATTAAGAGTATCCACACACACACACAGAGGATCAAATACACAAAATATATACTGTATAAAAATCAGAAAGGGGGAAAAAAACAAAATGTGAAAAACAAAAACGGCGCCGTGGACCGACGAATACAGTGTATAGAAATGTGTCGTTCTACGTTAGCGTGCGCCTCCCCCCACCGATTTGTCGTGAACCGCACGCGTGACGAACGGTCAAATTATATCAGACGCAAAAGCACGGAAGAAACTTTTTTTTTTTTTTTAATAGATCTCTTTTTAAAAATTTCTACGTTTAATCCAATAAAAAATAAAACAAAAATTGCCGAGAGAGAGAGAGAGAGAGAGATAGCAGGTGAAATCCTAAGCTAAAGCAAAAAGCACAAGATCGAGAAAAGCGAAAAAAGCCAAATGGAAAAAAGCGAGAGCTAGAGACTATATATATTTTCCCGCAAATCCTCGTAATCCATGTGCTAAAATGCGCCACCTTGACATTCTTTTCTTTTCCTACAAACTCACTACTCACTCACTCACCCACTCCCTCCTATTTTCTCTATTTTCTCTTTGATCTTTGATCATCACTCTCTCTCTCTCTCTCTCTCTGTAGTTTTGTACGGTTTTCGTGTTCTAATAGTTTTAAGCTCTCTGCTTTTTTGCTTAACATTTCTTTCTTTATTGTTTCTTTTTTGAAAATATTTTTTTTTCAACAGTTTAAAGCTGCAACGAAATCGCTATATACAGAAAGTGTGCGCGTAGGATAAGAGCTTACACACTCTTTCTACTTTCAACCAAATACACATTCGTAGAGACACCATTTTTTTTTTTTTTTTTTTATTTGGCGATTGAGTAGAGAGAGAGAGAGAGAGAGAGAATCGGAGTGGTGGTGGTGATGATGATATATGGAGAGGGTTCATTGAAAGGTCGGTTTCTTTAGGGAGATAAAAACAAGCACTTGATAATAACCCAGGCATAGCCAGAGAAAGAGAGAGAGAGAGAGAGGTGAGACCCACTCCCATGCTTCGGTCCGCGTGCTTTGATGCAAAATGATGGGTTTTGGTTCTTGTTGTGTCAAAGGTCCACCTAAAAAAGATCTCCCTAATTTCCTTTTTGCAGGTTTTGTTCCTTGATTTTGGACTCCCTGAAGAGGAAGGCTTCTCTTTTGTGTCCAATTGGAATTGGTCTTTTTGGGTCACCTTTAGATTCTCGCTTATGACATGCCTTCATCAATCACCCTTTCCCCTTTTAATCCTTTGGAGAATACTCCTATCTGATTTCACGGACTGAGTTTTCTTTTCTTTTTTGTTTTTGTTGTAATTTTGGGGGGGTTTTGGGTTTTTAGAGATGTGAAGATGGGGTTTTCTTCTGTGTTGGAGTAAAGAGTGTATGTGTACACTCAAAGAGAAGCGCATGATGATGGGTTCTGTTGAAGAAAAAATCAAAGCAGGTGGTGGCTTGGTTAACGGAGCACAGACCAATCTACTCGAGGAAATGAAGTTGTTAAAAGAAATTCAGGACCATTCTGGTTTGTTACATTTTCGCTAAAATCCTCATTTCCCTTTTTGTTTTCTTCTAATAAGTTTGGCTTTTCTCTGATCATGGCTTGAAATTACCTGGTAAAGGTTCAATTTTTATTTTTTTACCATGCCTACAAATTTCAATTAACGGCCCCCTTTCGTCCATTTATGTTTGTCCTCTAAAAGGGCAGTTCAAGAGTTTGTCTTTTGTTTAGAGTTTATTGTCCTGCTTGATTTCAGGGACTCGAAAGACTATGAACTCGGAGTTGTGGTACGCATGCGCTGGTCCACTTGTTTCCTTGCCTCAGGTTGGAAGTCTTGTGTATTATTTTCCTCAAGGACATAGTGAACAGGTTTGCATTTATTTCATTTTAACTCTTTACCCTTCCTTGTTCATTCCTTAATTTTCAATTGATTCATGATACAATTTTATAAATTGCAAGCGCATTATAGTTTTTCAAGTTAAAACTGAAGTAGAAATTTGGAGGCTTGAAGTTAATCTGCATTTACATATGGTATCAACGATCCTTTATGCTAAAGACTGGAGCTAGATTTGCTTTTGTTGTTATACTATGATATCCCACCATATTTTTTAAAGTAACCTTTTGTAATGTCAGTTCATGTTAAGGAATAAAATCTTGGAAAGATAGTTAGATTAAACCAATAATTAGATTTGTCGCTATGGAATGTTAGAATTCTATAACAAACTATAAAAGTTAAATACCATTTGTGATGCAGCAGGCCTTTTTTTGAAGAATCTATGATAAGTTGAACATTTTTTATTTTTTTGGTAGTTTGTCATTTTAATAGTTATCTTTAAGGTTGATCTGAATTCAGTTGTTGTTGTTGTTGGGAATTGATATTTCACCTATAAGACTGCCAGTATACTTGTTGCTGGGGGTTGCTTCCCCTGAAGCAACTGCAACTAAAATTACATGATGTTATTTCATATCAATATCTACTTATTGATTTTTAGTGTTGCACAAGCATGCAATTACCTTAGAATCCAATGCATTAAATCTGATTTCGAATGATGACCTGCCTGTTTTGGATAAAAGTATGAGAAACAACGTAGTTGTCATTGTCTTCTGCTGGGGCAACTATGAGCTCTATCTCTTGGTTTTAATGGAAAATTGAAGTTGGGAAAAAAATTAACTATATTTTTCTTGTCTTGAAGTTAGGCATGTACCATTCTGATAAACTTGGAATATTTCTGCTAATAGAAAACCAGGGGATGATTGATTTGTGATAGGTTATCTATTGACTTGTTGCTGATTTTTTCCATCATAATTCACAGAAGTAATGAACTTTTATTTGCATGTATAGGTGGCAGTGTCCACGAAAAGAACAGCAACTTCGCAAATTCCTAACTACCCAAATCTCCCTTCTCAGCTGTTGTGCCAAGTTCACAATGTTACCCTACATGTATGGCAATTCTCTATTTAATTGGTTTCTCCTTATGTGCACGCTACTGTTATGTCTTATTAAAAGATGAGTTATTTTATCTGATTTACCTTTTTTCTCCTCTCTTCTTTTAGGCAGACAAAGATACAGATGAGATCTATGCCCAAATGAGTCTTCAACCAGTTAACTCTGTAAGCTTGACTACTATATAATTTTTCTTTCTTCCCTTTACTCTCCCTTTCCTCATCCTGCCCAGAAGTAAGAAAAAGAGAAAGAAATTGTTGATATAAAATCTCTCTTTCCAGTAACTTGTATACCTCTGTGTAGGAAAAAGATGTCTTCCCCATACCAGATTTTGGACTGAAGCCCAGCAAGCATCCCAGTGAATTTTTTTGCAAAACCTTAACAGCAAGTGATACAAGCACACATGGTGGATTCTCAGTGCCTCGGAGGGCAGCGGAAAAGCTCTTTCCTCCATTAGTGAGCTTTGAACTGATCTAAAATCTTTTGCATATTGTGTTGAGATAAAGCCCTATTGTAATTGAGTTGATGGTTTAATTTATTCTTAGGATTACACAATGCAACCACCGACTCAAGAGCTTGTTGTCAGAGACTTACATGATAACACCTGGACATTTCGCCATATATACCGTGGTGAGAAAGCTTTTGATTTCTATTCCTATTTCTTTAGTAGGTTAATTGGGATAATACATTGTTTTCAGAAATATGGTATTTTGTTCACTATTTAATTTGATGAAGGAGATGTTCCTTTTCAGTTTGTTATAGCCTTTGACCTGATGATGTAGGATTTTTATAGAATATTTTCTTCCTTTTTCTTTTATTTCATTCACTGCATTTAACTATTTGCCTGGAATTTTATCCTACTTTTGTCTTTTTTTATGCAGGGCAGCCGAAACGGCACCTTCTTACAACTGGGTGGAGTTTATTTGTCGGTTCAAAAAGACTTAAAGCAGGTGATTCTGTTCTGTTTATCAGGTAACTTACATCCTTCTCATTCCACAAAGTTAGTGTTCTTCCCCTGGGAGATGGGAGGGAAAAAGAAGTATGAAATGCACTCTTTTTTCCCTCTACCTGCCTAATCAACTTGTTTCTTTAAGCTATGAAACATCAACAGTGATTTTCTAGAAATAACTAAACTCATTATTTTTCTGGTGCTTGTAATTGTTTTTGGTAAATAACTCTCCATTAGGAAGGCATTTTGACTTGCAAAATTATAAGCAGCTTGCCTGTGCTGTTCGCACTCTCTCCTCTATCTTAAAAACAACATTGCATTCCAATTGAGTTCCATATGGTTTACTATACTTATCTGCCTGAACTTATTTTTTCCCTATTATTACCAGGGATGAAAAGTCGCAGTTATTGGTTGGTGTAAGGCGTCCTAATCGTCAGCAGACAACACTGCCATCATCAGTTCTTTCTGCTGATAGCATGCACATTGGTGTCCTTGCTGCTGCTGCTCATGCTGCTGCCAATCGGAGCCCATTCACCATTTTTTACAACCCAAGGTTTATTTGATGCATATACCATGCACAATTGTTCTTCTGCCTCTTATTGTGTTTTCTGAATATAATGATCACATTTCCTTTCTACCATTCATAGGGCATGCCCCTCGGAGTTTGTCATTCCTTTAACTAAATACAGAAAAGCTGTATATGGGACTCAAGTTTCAGTTGGCATGAGGTTTGGAATGATGTTTGAGACAGAGGAGTCAGGGAAACGCAGGTAAATTTGCCAGTTATTGTACCAGTTCACATGTTAGATAGCAATTGTGAATAACAATTTTGCAATTACGGTAATCATAGAGCCCTACTGCAGCAAATTATTCATCTTTACTCTAGTACACCATAATAAAGACAAACTTCTTGGATACCTTTTACCCGATAATGGCTATAGACGCTTAAAGTTGTAACATCATCTGCACGGTTGAACTTTGATATTTGTTGGCCTTACAATGTAGGCAAGTTTTAACAGTTTTTAATTTTTCTACAGATATATGGGCACAATTGTTGGTATTAGTGACTTAGATCCACTAAGATGGCCTGGTTCTAAATGGCGAAATCTTCAGGTGAGACGACTGCTTGTGGATCTGACTGGATCTTGTTCTTTTATCATTTAATGGTGCGATTAGTTCATAAATAGAAACTAGGGAATTGCCAGTTCTTTACCGATCAGCATTGAATTTATAATGTATATTTTTGGAACAGGTAGAGTGGGATGAGCCAGGGTGTTCTGATAAGCAGAATAGGGTTAGTTCATGGGAAATTGAGACTCCTGAAAGCCTCTTCATTTTTCCTTCTCTGACTTCAGGTCTAAAACGACCCTTGCATTCAGGAATTTTAGGTATGCTCATCCTCTTTTGGCTTTCTAGTGGAAAAATCTGTTGGACATTCATCATTATAGTCTTTTATTTTGCCAGGAGGAGAAACTGAATGGGGGAACATGATAAAAAGACCCCTTATCTGGCTTCCTGAAAATGGAAATGGGAATTTTCCATATTCTTCCATTCCTAACCTGTGTTCTGAGCGACTTTTTAAGATGCTAATGAAACCTCAAGTTGTTAACTATCCTGGAATCTGTGAGGCTGCCCTACAAGAAGTCTCTGCTGCTAAGGGGGCTCCTTTAGATGATGTTAAAACTATGCAGGGACCAATCAATCAGTTTAACCAGCCAGTAGTTATGTCAGTAGAAAACCAAAATTATTCTCAGTTCTGTCCCAACCAATCTGATGCCATTAACTCATCTGCTTCAAAAACAAATGTACCTGGGAAGTTACATCCTCCTTGCAACATTGAAAATCAAACACCAGATGGAATTAGTATAGAAAAGTTAAAATCAGAACCTGAGAATTCTGCAGATCAGTTAAGCCAGGTAACCTCAACAGGAGAATGCAATGAGGGAAAACCATCCTCAAATCCTACAAATATGTTAAACTGTGTCAATATGGAGTTTCAAAATCAGAACCAGGCCCACTTGCATGCTCAAACCAGTCTCTGGCCCGTACAACCACTGCTGGAGCCTTCTGTTCTTCACCCCCAGCAAATTAATATACCTCAAGCTGATTCTAATGCACTAAATGGCTCACTTCCTTTCCTAGACACTGATGAGTGGATATCAAACCCCTCTTCTTGCATATCTCTCCCTGGGATGTATGGATCAACAGGGCCTTTGTCAATGTTTGGATTGCAAGAGCCATCATCCATGCTCCCTGAAGCAATTAATCCCTCTTTACCTTTAATGAATCAGGATTTGTGGGATCAACAACTTAACAATTTAAGATTTTTATCCCCACAAAGCCAACTTATTCCTTTAGCTCAGCAAGACCCCTGTAGCTATAACTCGAGTGGAACCAAAGATTTGTCAGATGAGAGTAATGATCAAAGTGGGATTTATGGCTCTCTTAATGTTGATGTTGGTAATGGGGGAAGTGCTGTAATTGATCCATCTGTCTCAAATACTATTTTGGACGAGTTCTGCACATCAAAGGATGCTGAATTCCAAAATCCTTCAGATTGTTTGGTTGGTAACTTTAGCTCAAGCCAGGATGTTCAATCTCAGATTACCTCAGCAAGCTTGGCAGACTCGCAAGCTTTCTCACAGCAAGACTTTCCAGACAGCTCAGGCGGTACCTCTTCAAGCAATGCAGATTTTGATAAGGGCAATTATATGCAGAATAATTCATGGCAGCAAGTTGCACAACGAGTGAGAACGTATACCAAGGTATGAATCATGTTGTGGGAGGGGCAGGGACCAGGGGGGCTAGGAATGAAATGCTAATATATAATCATAGTTGGTGTGGATTTTTAATGTGCAGTTTAGTATGATGCATATTGGCCTATCGATTTTAGTGTCAAATTACATTATGAGTACATTATTGTCTAAGAATCATGGGATATGCCTGCTCATATCCCTTTTTAACAAACCAAAGCGTGGACTGGATGGTTAACATGTTTCCAAAGTTCAGCAAGCAACCACTCCATGTTTTTATAGTTTTGTGTTTATGATGGAAATCACATTTCTAGTCATCAGAAAGTTGTCATTCTTGTTATTGTTGGTTTGGATTGTTGTAGGAAGCTGGAGTTTTAAGCTGTATGCATGCTTGCTGAGTGCAGTCGTGGGCATTAGCATCTATTTTTTTTACTGTATGGGATTTTGTAATCTCGACTCAAGGTGATGAAATAGTTTATGGTTGATAGGTTCAAAAGGCTGGCTCAGTCGGAAGGTCAATTGATGTCTCAAGTTTTAAAAACTATGAAGAACTATGTTCTGCAATTGAATGCATGTTTGGACTTGAAGGGCTGCTTAATAATCCAAGAGAGTCAGGGTGGAAGCTGGTGTATGTGGATTATGAGAATGATGTTCTACTTATTGGAGATGATCCATGGGAGTAAGTTTTATCATCCGATTTTACTATGTATTCTAGTTTAATTTAATTGGAGCTAATTACTTGAGCCTTTTTATTTATATTTGTAGGGAGTTTGTTGGCTGCGTCCGCTGCATTAGGATTCTGTCACCTTCAGAAGTTCAGCAGATGAGTGAGGAGGGAATGAAGCTCCTTAACAATGCCAACATCAATGGTCTTACTGCCTCCATCACAGAAGGAAGCCATGCTTGAGATTGAACAATGGCTGCCCAAATTAACTTATTTTACGTTGTGAAGGCCGAGGATGTCTTCTTTGAAAGGTCTTATCTTGATCAACTCTTGCCAATTTTACTATTGGTACCCACGTTGTTGATAATGAGTGATGGGCATTTGGGCTTTAGATGTATAAATATGAGGTGGCATTTGTTCATGTCATAACACTAATGGATGAGATACTACTTTCTTATAGATGCTTCCAAGAAAGCATAATGTTCTGTTTTAGAAATCAGAAGTCCTTCCAGTTACCGTTTGGAATGTGAACCAGAAGTAGTGAGGGTAATTTGCCTAAATGCGCTTTTTGAGTATTAATCAAGTACTAGTAAATAAGCAGCAGATGAAAACACTCGATGGTGCTTCATATTCACAATTTTAATTATATATCTAAAGTATACTTGATAATATATGGGTAAATTTCAAGTCAGTATAATATTTTATTGTAAATCACGTTATCCTGGAGTTAAATCTTGTCTACATTGGTGCTTACACTTGTTCAATATAATAAATAAGAACGCATGATAAAAGAAAATATTGTTATTTTTTTATTAGAAAAAAAAATTGAGTCAATATTAATAAAATATTTTTTTTCTAATTTTTTTATTATGCTGTTATTGAAAATGAATAATATAAATAGTTAATATATGATGATAATCTATCACTTAATTGACTAGTATTAATCATTTTAAATATGGTAGTGCTCAATAACACTCTCCTATATTTATCCTACTCCTGCTCTATTACAATTGAGATTTCAATTCTTGCCCCTAAAATCACAATTTTAATTATCTATCTGATAAATATTTTCAAATACGATGCCGATGCCGATGCCGATGCCGATGCCGATGCCGATGCCGTCGCCTGAAATGATCGGACTCGTTAACGTGTGTCGATATCACAACCTGTCTTTTAGTGAATTTGATAATTTAGGTCATTTATACGAAAGCCCAGTAATCACCAGTTTGTCATTTACCTAATTTGGGCCACAGGTAAATTTAATTTCGTCGCTCTGCCGTTTGTTGAAAGACGACCAGGCATATAATATTTCGGTCGTTCACGCGAGTGCCTCCCTTGTCAACTCATAAATATAAGCACATAATTTTTTTATTTTTTAATATAAAGACTAGGCAAAAAGAATCAAGTGATCTCAACTAGGTTGATACCTTCTTAGCATCAACATCACACTCCTCATGCCTGAATTTATTGAAATAAATACATAAATAAAACATAAACTTCCATACAACCATCAAAAGCAAAACAATACAACCAAAAACTCAAAAAAGAGCTAACAAAATCGATAAGAAACCTCACCACTATCATTGTAAGCACAGAAAATTTGCAGAAGTAAAGGTGTTAGAATATAAATAAAGATTATAAATAAAGATGTGAAAATTCTATGTTGATTAAAAATGAAAACTTTCTAATCTTAAATATAGAAATAGGCTCTCCAATCTTGAATTAATAAAAAAGAAAGATCCATGATATCTTTTCTTTTAAAAGATAAGATGGCAAACTGCATACCTAAATTATCATACATAATAATTCACCCATAGAATAAGAGACAATCAATCACCCCAAGGTTTGATTCATACTCTATTGTTTCAATTATTTCAAATCTTACCTTTTTTTTTGTTTTATCTTTTCTAATAATCCTTTGATTTCTACAAAATCAGAGACAACTCGACAGGCACCAATATTAGTTGAATTCTTGGAAGTAACAATTGGATCAATAGTTTTCCTCAAACTCATAGGAGTATACCTTGTAGGTGCATTTGAGTGGAGAAGGTGTTAATGAT
The DNA here is from genome assembly GCA_949750685.1 of Vernicia montana. NCBI lineage: Eukaryota > Viridiplantae > Streptophyta > Magnoliopsida > Malpighiales > Euphorbiaceae > Vernicia > Vernicia montana. Next base: position 27,714 of record CATKHJ010890295.1, read on the forward strand.
TTGCAGCAATGGTCAAGTCACTTCACTAGAGATCATTTTCCTGAGAGTTTTTAAATTTAGATCTCATGGTGATTTCTTTTAATTTCGGAAACATGTTGCCTTCCTAAACTTACACTCTTATAAATACATAGTTGTCTTATCTAGCTTAAATGATGAATATATAACAACATAAGTACAAAGCATGTTGAATCCTAGATTGGAGCTAGATGATGGTCCTATAGAATTTCATCATAGCAAAAATAAATAAATTGCATCACATTCAGCATATGATTCAACGTTTAGAGTCTAAAAGAATAATAGCAATGAATTTCTCTAGAATTCTCAAAACTTCCAACCACTCCATTGCACTACTGCAAGTTGTTTAGTACTTTGATTCAAAATTTTCCAGAGTGAGAGATAAAAAGAGTGCAGGCTTGAGTGCTCGAAAAAAACAGTTACTCACAGTTCAAAAGATTCAAGAATACACTATAATTTTTTTCCATTTCCTAACATTTTTTACTTTAGCTTGGACAACTAAAATCCCCTGAAGTACATGATAAAAGATTGACACTCGTCTTAAATTACAGAATATATATATATCACCTTCTACTGCTGGTTTGCAGTTGGGAAAAGAAACAATTGATGTACTTATTGCACCTTGTAACAAATCTCATGACAATGTTTGGGGCAATCAACTGGCACAAATTTTCTGTGCCAAAAAAAAAAAAAAACTAGAAATGTGAGTGATACCTTACCTCTTTTTCAGCTTCCTGTGAAATCCCTAATCATCACACTCTTGCTGGTTTTTGCAAGACTGCAGACAAGTAAATCTCAGATTTGCCTGACCCAACTGTATCTACCTTCTCTCCCACAACCCATTTTAGCTTTTTATAACCGAACCGCTCTATCAACCGAGTTAATGTCCTCTTCTTTTCATCATCAGCACAATAGAAGCTATCCAGCCAAAATAATCCACCAGCCCTCATAATGCGATCAATGTCAAACATTAAGAAGTCCAATTTTTCTGGTTTGCCCCCAACATCCAGCACACTAGATGCATGGACCAAATCAAACACATTATCATAGAAAGGGAACCTATGATCTAAGCTCAAATACAGAGGGAAAAGCCCTCTTGCTGCAATGAATTCACTAAATGGAGCATCAATATTCAAAGTGTTTGTGATCACAGTCACATTCCTCTCAGCCATTCTAGCAGCAAAAGTGCCAGACCCACCACCAATATCGAATCCTACTCTAATTCCTCCACTTGCTAAAGCTAACACATCATCGATAAGAAAATCATTCTTGCTTCTAACCTTAACAAACTTCTGATTCTCATACCCATTAGCCAAATCAAAGCAACCAACACAATCCCTACTCAATTTCTTTTTATTTAAGCATTCAATATTCTTGCAACCAAGACCGCTCCAGGTCAGTATCTTATCACTAACAGGTCTCCACAAAGAAATAGGAAAAGAATAAAGACCTACCTTAGGAAGAGACTTCGCAAAGCATCTTCTTCTCGGCAAAGGCTCACATCCACGCAAAATCAGCTTCTGGGCAAGGCTCCAGTCATCAGGACAAGGCCCAGAAACCTTATAACTCATATACTGAGACAACAAATCAGCAGATTTGTCACAAGAATGCCCAACAGAAGCCACCATTTCAGTAATCCCAGTTCTGGAATCTTTACCAAGAGGAAGCTGATAGTGTTGAAGAAAGAATTTGAGCTCGTTTGCAATATTGGGTCTTGAAATATCGATGGTTTCATAGCCTAAGAGCTCTTTTTCCATCTTTGCAAGCTTTTTTTGGGAAGAATCAATCTCTCTTAAAATTAGAGAGACTTGCTCAGAGATTAAAGAAATATTCTTGTGGGTGTTGGGAAGGAGGTGATTTTGATGGTATTTAGGAGAGGATGTGAAGGCATAGAGAGCAAAGAGATTTGTAGAGATAACAGAGAAGAGCATAAGAATGTTAACTGCGGAAGAGCAGACAGTTGCTCTCTTGAATCTGGCTGTTCCATCTCCTATTTTCAGTGATACTGATCCCATCTTGGTCTTCTTCTGCATCAGGCGAGCAAGAGTGAGACAGAGAGAACTGAGACAGTGAGTGAGTGAAATTTGTTAAGTAGAGCAAGTGGAGATTTTTTTTTTTTTAATTAAATGGGAGATTAATAGATTGGAGTGTGATTACTAAGAGAGAGAAGAAGGGGGTGGCTGTCGGTTGCAGTTAGTGACTTCAACAACTAAAGTAAATTGAGAAGGCTTTCACTTGATACGGTTCCTTACCTCCAGTTATTATGATTAACACACCAAATATTATTTCATTTATTATTTTTTTGATACAAATACTTAGTTGCTCCCGATTAAGATTTAAGATTGCATGGTCTAACAAACTCTAACCTATGCTATCACCATTTTTTTTTTTTTTTTTTATGGTATTGAGAAAATTCATGTGTAATTTAAGAGATTAATAGTTTATTAATTAAAGGCATTCTTTACTTTTTAGCGATGAAATTAATAATTAAAAAATTATTTAAATATCGTAGTGTTACATATTATTAAAAAATGATGAGATTCATGTGACCTGAATACCAAGAACTTTCGGTGGCTCCGGCCATCGAAAGAATTTTTTCTTTTTCCTACTTTTTTTTTTAATTTTTAATTTTTAATTTTTTATTTCTCTTTGCTTAGTTTTTACAATAAGTTGATTAAGGTCTTATTCTTTTTGACTTTCCTCTTCATGGGGCTTTCCTTTTTTTGTCTTCGAGCTTTCGATCTACTCCCGATGCAGATCTACTTGCGGCGCCTCTCCATGGTTGTTTCTTTGCCTCTTCACTCAGTGGATGAAGATCACGCTTATTGGAGCTAGAACTTCATGCATCTACGGTTTCTATTTCTTGCGAAGCTCCTTTGCCATGGATGGGAGTCTGTTTCCTTACCTCATTCAAAGGTAAATCTAGTGGTTCTTCTTGAAATTTTACAGATCTTAGCTAGTTTGTAAGTCAATAGTTTTTAGATGGGCTTCGTTTTAGCTCAAACGGTGCAAAATCTGATGGTGTGGTTCAGTTGTCTCCCTATATTTCTATGCGGTTTCTGCTTTTCTCCAGTCATCGGCGGCGAGGGTTAGGCTTGAGAAAGCTTATAAACAACAAATAGTTGTGCAAGGAGTTTTTGAGAATTTGCCTTCCTTTAAAGGTCAATGGGTTGTGTCTTCATTAGGTTTCATGCCCACTGTCATAACCCAATTAATGAGTAATTGTAATATGAATTCTAAGTCCAAGTTTGTATTCCTTAATTGGATTCCTTTGAATATGGTATTGTATGTTTATACTGTTTGAACCTCTGATGCTCTTTTATAATTTTAATGAATTTTCCATTTGGTAAAAAAAAAAAAAAAAGACTCAGCTCGGATACAATAAAAGGAAAAAACCAAAAAAGAAAAAGAAAATAGTGGAAAAGCCAGATTCCTTTTATTGGGCCGTAGACGTGTTAGCATAAAGGATGAACTTGGACCCACCACAGACTCTATCACGGGCCAGAAAAACGGCCTCGGTAATGGGGTGTGTTAATGCTATGGTCAATGATCAACGACCCCAGCCTTCATTTTTTAAAGCTACTAGACCAGCATGTGAACAAAGAGAGAAGGGGGTGAAATAATCAAGTTATATTTAATTAATTAATTCATATGATTATGAGAAAATAATACATTTCTTATTATATATATATATTTTTAAATTCACCCACTATTAGAAGGGTCTTAATTTATTTCATCATTATTTTTTTTAACCAAGTAATAATTTCATATTAGCATATAATCTGGTTGGGATTGGACCACAAAACTACATAGCACAAGGGAGATCATAGGCCAAACCAAAAATCGCCAGAGATCCTCAAATTCCAAGCTACCTCTCACTCTCTCTTCACTATCTCAGAATCTCTTCTACTTTGATCATGATGGAAGGAGAAAGTAGTGCATGTGTGTTTGCATAGTGGACCTGATCAATCAATAGCATAAGTAGCCCTGTAAATGATTATCCACCTCATACTGCATGAGGCATATAGGAAAAAATATATATATACACAATATAATTAGCAATAGCTATGTAAATTTGTGAAGCTATTTTGGAAGCAGAAACATTTTTTAAATAGAAAAAGGCAATAATAAATCTAAATCATGCTGAATGCTTGCACCATACTTGTATAACAATGCAAATCTAGAAAAAGCTTAGAGAAATGGGTCTGTCATTGTAGGACTGATGCAGCTAAAGAAAGTACTTCTTGAACATTTTAGGCATTACTCACCTAGTCACCTTATGCAAACTATTTGCCATTGAGAAATGAAGATTCTTAGAGGGCAGCCCAGATGCTGGCAAATAAGTACCAACTAAGCCACAATATGGTTGTTATTCTACATGTTAAAATTATAAAAGACTATTTCTATTTATCAAAAATGGAAATAACATATTTCATTCTAATGATTCTGAAGATAAACAAAATTTAAAATGCTCACAATATTCTAAATCAAGCACCATCTTTGCAAAATGATTTGATTTAATTAAATGATGGGAACCCTTCAGAAGATCCAAGATTCTTTATTACAACCAGAGACCAGCACACCAGTTCCTCAGTGATGTGCCTTAGCTTCAGCCTTCTTATGTGAGTTTGCCTTCATCTAGTGGAAAAAATTGTATTTGTTAATGACTCATTCTAAAATCACAAGTTGAGGGTAAAATTTGTCAATGACATATCTATGAACCATAGAAAAGAAAAGGAAAGAGAGATTTCTAAATATATTGAAAAAAATGTCCAACATGAACCATGGATGATGAAATTATAAACCTGATAAAAAGATCCACTTAAAGCAAAAGAACCTAAAATTCATCATGTGCATCATATAGATATTATTAAATCATCAAGGATATGAAAGTTATTTCATGGTACCATAATGACAAAACGAGTTTCAAAATTCCTAGTTCCTTCACATCAGCTCAAACATCAACATTAATAATTTATCTTATCATTATTGGGTCATCAATGACATCCTATTCATGATAAGCACAGCATTGTAACAACAGTTAACCTATTTCCGTAAAAGAAAGGGAAGGGGGAAGAAAACAAGAAAAACGAAAACGAAAAAAGAGAAGCCTATAATAATGCTATTTTTGTAAACACTCAAACTGGAAATATTTAAGTCAGACTCCTTGTAACTTGATTGTACTAACTACTAACAGCAACTCAGATTAACAGCAATCCACATAAGTTTCCAATTTGCAGCTATACCATGTTTTGTTTACAAATTACATTGTATAATTGCAGCCTGCTGCTAGCAAACTATCATTCTCATCCATTAACAAAAAAGCCAAACTCGAGCACAACAAAAGCCTACCTGACAAAAAATAATAAGGGCCAACACAAAGACATTTTCTTTTGAATGATGATCAATTATTATTGATAAATTCAGGTTAAATTACTGAAATTTAGTACCACATTACCCCATATTCAACGTGATAACAATCACAAGGAAATTGACGATATGTTCTTAGATTCTAAAATAATATACAGAAGACCCAGATTATCCCCCATTGATTATAAAACATCCAATTATAAACCAACAAATGAATTAAAAACATAAAAAAAAAAGATTTAAACGATTAACAATCAGGAGTTAATTACCTTGAGAACCTTGAGCTTCACACTTCCATAAACCAGACCTAAACTGAATGCTGATGCTCTAGCCACCTACCCAGTAATCCAACAAATCAAAATTAAAAATTCGGGAAATCAACAAGAAGAGAAATTTAGGTTGAATAATTACCAGAGCGAGAGTGCTGATGCCGGAGTAAGGACCTGGAGGTGGCGCCATTCGATTGGTTGCTAAAAGATCTGATCGCAATGCCCCTCTGTAAAACCTTTAGGTTGGATCGCAAAAATCCTGATTTGCTGTTTGTTGGTTTTTCAATCTTGACATGCACTTTTACTTGGACCCGGAGCCGATTTAATGGACCGGGTTGTTAAAGGCCCATTAAAATCTCTCAATACATAAAACGGTGTACGTGGCGACACGTAAAATAGAGGGAAAAGGTTGGTGGAATTTTCTCGAGGAACAAACATATCGGAAGTGGAAAATCTAGTTTGGGCTCGAAAAACCTCAAATCATTTGCAAGAATAGTAGAGAACGAAAATGGGAGCATCATCTTCGACAGAGCAGAAGGTTACGATTGAACAACGAGAGGCGGAAAGTCTAGCGGCTTCCACTGGAGCGATGCCGGTGCTTCAAAATTCTTTCTCCAAACTTGCTGATCCTCAAATAAATGCAATCTCTCTCCAAACCTTGCAGGTATTTGAAAACCTTGGCCACTTTCTAGCGCAATGTATTGCCATTTTTAAATTGAACAGAGCAGTTAGCTTTTATAATTTACAAGTTTCTGATATGTAGGGTTTTTTTTTTTTTTTTTTGATCAGCAATACTTTTTTCTAAATTATAAAAACCCAGACTTTGAAGCAGCCAAAATGGCTGATTCCTTTCTGGGATTACTGGATCATCTGGGCTCATCGATTATAGACCTATTTTTCATCACTGACAAAGGAGGTGTCAATTGGATTGAGTTTTTGAGAGGTTATTTGAAATGTTGTGGGAGGATGCCTGCTTCAATGGCCCTCAATGCGTTGTTAAAAGTATTTGCTGCAACCTATGCAAAAGCTGGACTTCCTTTGAAACTGGAGTTCGAATCCAGTGATGATGATTGTAAGATAAGCGGGTCTCTTTTGGCGACTGATGTTCTTATGCTTCTCTGGATGTGTTGGACTATGTTATGGGATTCCAAAACTTCAAACTTTACTAAAAGAAAAGAAAATTTATGTCTCCCTGATGTTAGTCACTTGGTCTTATCAGCAGTTGTTTCGTGTGCTGAAGTTGACAGTGGCTTGAATTTATGGGATTGTGACATCTCAGCCTTGGATGTCCAACTTCCTGTTAGGAAGTTTCTTACCTGGGCCTTGGCAACGATGCCGAGCTTAACTGATTGTTTCACACATTTTGTCAATGCAAGACTTCAGAATTCAGTTTCTTCAGAGGTATGAAAGTCCAATAAAAGCACTGGATTTATGATTTGATATTGTGAATGTGTGATTTAAAATAATGTTTTCTGTTCTTGCATAACATATGGAAATAGAGAAATGATAGTACTATAGCGAGGAACTTCTACAAAGCATGCTGCTTTGCTTAAATTGTTATATCTAGCTGTATGAGATCATATGTCATATGTTTTCTGTTCTTGATCAATAGCAAGATAAATTGGAATCCTCAACTTCATCACTAGGAGAAATCCCTCCGAGAGAGGCATGTGATAATCATCTACTAACTCATGGAAGAGCATGGGCAATTTCTCTTACCCTCTGGAGTACAATGAGTGCAGAAATTTTGAAACCATACTTACCTAGTGACAGTGATGGAACATATGAAAATCTTCTTTACAGGTCTGTCATCTTCCCCTTGCGATCTTTTCATAACTTACCTACCAGATTTTGCTGCTAGGCACTAACTATACTCTTCAGAATTTCTCAACTCTCTATGAATGCTTAATCTACCTAAATTTGATTGTAATTCTCAAGTCAAATATTACAGAAAGTGTTCTATACCATCAACCATATCCAGTTTGTGTGAAAACCTGAATTTCACTATGGTTGAGATTATAATTGTGTTTGCCAGTATGCCTCTTCCCTCTGTCTCAAGTTTCACATGTTATCTTTAGTTATTGATTTGTTTACTACTGTATCAAATGTTATCAAGCATATGTTTTTTTCTACCACTTTGTAGGTCATCTCTTCATGGGAGGGGCTTGAACAGATTTAGCTCTAACATCGAAGGTTATCATGGTCCATTGCTATTTTTGGTTTCTGCTACTTGTGGCGATTCCTGTGAGAATAATACCAATGTCAGAAAATGGATCATAGGTGTACTTACACAGCAGGGTTTTGAAAATAGGGATCATTTCTATGGAACCTCTGGAAGCCTCTATGCTATATGTCCAATCTTCCATGCATTTTCACCTTCTGGTATGTACTGAAGAGTGAAGGAAAGAGATAAATATGGTGTGTGCTTGCGTGTTTGCACAGCCCCCTGTTTCCCCCTGAAAAAAAATGCCAGGATTCAGATTTTTTTCCCCTGTGGGGGAGCAGAAGAAAAGGTTGGGGAGGGGTCTGGTTAGATCTTTTTCTTTTTTAAAGTTGATGAGCCAAATGTAAAGCATGGAAAATGCTTCCAGTTTCATGGTTTTGAGAAGGGAACTGACTGATTGTTAAATCATCAACAGGTAAAGATAAGAACTTTGTTTACAGCCACTTGCGTCTTACTGGCCGAGCTTATGAACCACATCCGAAGCCTGTGGGAATTGCATTTGGAGGAACCATTGGCAATGAAAGAATATTTATTGATGAAGACTTTGATAGAGTTACTATTCGCCATCATGCAGTTGACAAAACTTACCAACCAGGTTCCCTTTTCCCTTCTCAGGTATAATAGTTAGTTTTAGCATAGATGATCAGGGATCCAATATTATCAATTGGTTTTAATTTTCCAATGTCGATATTTAAATAAATTAGTTTGGTTTACTCAAATATGTATTGATAATGCCATGTAATTCTATGAGTGAATTGCAGTCTTTTTCTGTTTAAGTTTACTTCTCTTTGATCTCCATCTGCAGATCAATGAGTATTATTCATCAATAGTTTTTCAATACATTTAGCAATCATTGTATCCCTTGGTTTATTTTATATTATTGCACTTGACAAGTTATGTGTGGTTCGGGGAAACCAAAGATAATCCCTAATTTGTATCTCTTTATCTTCCCTAAATAGGATTTCATAGACCAGTTGGATTTATTTGTCCTCTTTCCATCATATGAACAAAAGGTCCAAACAACCACTCACTTGTTTCACAAATTGACATCCGAATATAAATCTGTATTGCAGGGTTTTCTCCCTGTTGAAGCTTTGATTTCTGAAGTTGAAGTTTGGGGATTGGGTGGGAGGACAGTGAAGGAAGTCCAAACTTCATATAAGAAGAGAGAGGAACTTTTCATCGAGCAAAGACGCAAGGTAAACTACCAAGTCCCGTAGGCAATTGTTAATATTTGCGTGCCAGTCTTAATGAAAAAAAAAAAATTATGGACCCTTTTTGCAGGTTGACTTGAAAACTTTTGCTAGCTGGGATGATTCACCTGAGAAGATGATGATGGATGTGATGTCTGACCCAAATGCAGTACGAAGGGAGGACCGCTGAATAATAAACTTGTTCCGGATGCTACCTTTTTCCAATTTGAGAGGTTTTGAGGTTGTTATTATCATGTAGAAGAGCGGTAGACTAGGCAAATAGTCATGTTTGTTTCTTCATGATAATGATCGTGGCTGGACAAAATTCTAGAAAAGAGCTAATGCCCTATTCCAAGTCTGAAATGTACAGGCCTGACATGCTGAACACTGGGTTATATTTACGCCTTGAAAGCCCCTGGCCAGCCCTGTGGTATTAAGCTGTTTTTGTAAAATAATTGACATACAGGTTATATGTACCAGTTCGTTAGCTAGTGAAAAAAATAAGATACTGTAGTTTCACTTGTCTTAAAGCCTAGTGGAGTTATGCGTGAATTTTAGTTAGTTGGTTCAGCTGGCCGAGGATGTTAACTTGTGAAACACAAGGCTTAATATCCACTCTATTACCCGCAATTAGAGGTGGTAAATAGACGAGTTTGAGTAGGTATGAGATGGGTATAAGTAGGATGAGTATTAAATTATCTATTTATTTATTTATGATTTATATGGGTATTCAAATTTATATAATTGACATAAATTTTTATCCGCATATTTATTTAATTATTGTTAATTTAATTATTTTTAATATATTTTTTTTGAGAAATTATTTATAATACATTATATTATTATTATAGATCATATTTTTATTTAATAATATATTTTTTCAATTTAATCATTTTTAATATATTCTAATATTATTATTTAATTTTTTTTTGTGTTGTAATTCAATTTTTTTAATGATTAACCTTCAATTTTAATTTAGAACTCCATTTATTTAACAGAAATTAATTATTTCATCAAAAATATTTTTTATGAAAATAATTTGTTTCATTATATGATTTCAATATTGAAAATAAATAAATTTAAAATATTTTTTTGCATTTAAAATATATTGAAAATATCAATTTCTTTTTATTTTATAGAATTATAAAATTTTTAGAAGAATATTTTTTTATTTATTGTCGAATGTTAGGAAAATATAAAAAAAATAATAGGTTTTAATAGTTATGGACGAGTGCAGACCTAAGCACAATTTGGCTCAGATTTGAAGTTTGTCTATTATTACGGGTTTCTCAATTCCTATTCGGCCTGAACCAATTTGACCAAAAAAAATTTCCTTTTAAATTAATTTATTAAAACTAAAATTCAAAAAAATTACTTCCCCTTTTTAAACGAATATTTTTCATTTTCTTTGAAAATACTTTAATTTTCTATTTGACTATAATGCTATATTATATTATTAAAATTTTTTAAACATATCAAATATTAAAAAAAAATGTGGAAAATATTTTGGTTTGGAATTTAGGGATTTGCTGTGTAAATTATTTATTAGTGAATATTTATATCCAATGTGATTTAACTCATATAAATAAGTCATTTTTCTTTATTATTATTTTATAACCTATTTAACTTTTATATATTATTTATTTATTATTCATATCCATATAATAATGATGTGTTAGGATGAATAAATAAGTATGAGTGAAATTTATTATCTTTACCCGCAATATAAAAAGTCCTTGAAAATAATTTAAGGTATGCACTTGCGAAATCATTATTGACGTCAAGTAATTGTTAACTCAAGATGCCCGTATATAAATTGATAAATAGACTCTCTTATTCTAATTCTAAAAGCTCTTAATGGGTAAAGAGAAAATAGCCTATAATTTATATAGAAACTTAATTAGGATTATCCCATTATAACCCTAATATAGGAATCAAAATCCAACTAGGATTTAACCCACGCTTAGATTAAAAAACATATACTATAATACTTAGGCTCAATCCATTAAACTTTTTATGATTACTCTTTAATAACAGACTATATAATATAATAATATTTTAGATTAGACTATCATGCTAACCCATAATTTTAAACAATATAAAATTAATCAATAACCCCAGCAAATTCTAACAATAATGAGTCACTACCAACATATTGGTAGATATCATGATAAATGGAAATGAAGCCAAGGCACTTGATTTATTCAAATGGCTTTATGAACCAAGGCATGAAACCTCAACCTTGGCAACTCGATAGCCTATAGTGACGGGCATCGAATATGCCCACTGGCCACTGGCCACTGGCCAGTATCCTAGCTCCAACGTAATGAAACCAAGTATAAAGAGAAAGAGTAGATGCAATTCATACAATATATGCTTTAGCTCTAAAATTGCATCTCTTTATTATCTAGTTTTTCTAATGTAATGTATATCGTACAAGCATACGCCTCTGAAAGAAAGAAAAAATGGCAACACATGACCAGAAGCAAAGGAAGAACACACAAAGCCCAAGTGAAACAGCTTAATGACAAAAGCAGCCTTAAGGAAGTGCATTCAAAACTACACCTAACTCATTTCTAGAGAGGATTTTTCTGGCATTGTCACACAATTCCACAAGGAATTAAAACATACATAGGTAGAATCTTTCATATAGTTCAAAACAATGATCTATCCTTTTCTTTTATTATTTCTTTTTTGGGCATGACTCGCCAAAATTTGTTTGATGAAAGTGTTGCAGATGGCACGCACAGTGATCCCAACCAATATGTAGAACAGAGCTTGTGTGGTCACTGCTTTTTCTCTTCTGCCTTCCTTGGCTGAGAGAGGGTGAAAAACAAAAAAGAGCATTAGGAAATTAAAAAAATGGTCAAAGAGAGATAAATAGCAACATGAGAAGATACAAAATAACATCAACTAATATATACTATAAGATAATAAGCAGTGAGCATCAGCCTTTTCGAATCATCGAAACAAAATGCCATTTCATATATCAGTCCACAAGTTTAAGAAAAAAGTAAAGGAGTTGGATGGTAGTAGGTGTGGACATTGTGAATGATGAACTTAAACACTTGACACCTATATCTATTTTTTCCTTACTTTCTACCATAGAATTACCACGTAAATGAAAGACAGAGCATGGTTGAATAACCATTTTGTTGCATTTGATGAATACTGGTAATGTGCTTTCTAGCACAACATTTTTCTTTAATGAAATAAAGGTCTCCAGCTGGTTCTTTAACCCTTTCTTATTCAATCTGTTCTATATATCTCTAAAAAATTTAAGTTTTAGGAATGATTTGAACCAACAAACTTAAATGGGTTAAGCTTAAGAAACAAGGAAAACAATGACTATTGGTAAATAATGGTAGCATTCTGTCATAAGCAGTGAGCAGTAGGTCGTCAGCATATCTTCGATTAATTGAATGCCGGGCAATGTAAAATGCATCCACATAATGAGTTGCATCAATGTGAAAATGGCAGCAATATGCATAGTCTCATCTATATAATATTGATAGAGGATTGAAAATCAAAACCCATTTGCCATTTATTTGTGAAAGTATCATCTTTTAATTGCAGGGTGTAAATGTTTCAATTGAACACACCAAAGAAAACAAGTGAGCATAATTATAATAACATACCTATTGAATTGAACACACAGAAAATAGCACTAAATCATGCACAAAAATTAGATATTCTGATCAAAAGAAACAAGAGATACCACTTGTCTTAACGCAATTGCCTATATGAGGAGGAAAAAAAAAAAAGAAAAAAAAAAGAAGAAGGCACGAACAATAAACAAGAGATAACCACTGTACATGAGTTCAGATAGGAGTAAGAATCAATTAATAAAATCCCAAACATTAAGAAAATCCAAAAGAGACGCACTGAAGCATAATCCATCCAAAGCACACCAATTGTTCGACGAAATGCCCAATCGGAAAAACATAAAACAAAGATCAATAAAAACTACTTTAAGAGGAAAAGGAACGGTGACACTAACCTTGGTACCAGGAGCAGGCATGTGGAGTTCTTCCTCCGGAATGATAACAGGCCATTTCTCGCCAGCTTCACGGAACATTTGCTCAGTCTCGAGTAGCTGACCCTTCTCCAAAATCATATTCCTTATAGTCTGAGCAGGAATGGTAGTGCCGTCAAAAACTTCCTCGACTCCATTGACGAAAGTGACGGTGATTTGTGGCGGGTGGTCATCGGTGCGGCGCTTGACCAAGACCTGGCAAGCGGGATTCGATTCTTTGGCCTTGCGGGCGTTGCATTGGGCTAAGAATTCCATGCAAGAGGATATGCGAGGGTCCAGCGCATTGAACTCAATCCGTACCTTCGACAGGAACTTCAACATCTTGTTGCTCTCTAATTCTCACCAATTTTGTTTGGTTAAAGAAGCAAAATTTTGTAACAGCTTTAAACACTGGGAACACTAGAACTTCATGTCGATTACATTATTATTTCTCCTAGTCCTTTTTTGAATTTAGATGGGCCTCTAGTTGGTTGCGGCCCATTTAGTTTAACCCAATTAAGAAATGGCCGCTAAAGTTATATATATATATATATATATATATATATATATATATATATATATATATTTAACTTTTTAGTTCTTTTTGATAAAAAAAAAAAAAACCCTTCTTTGACGTCTCAATTCTATAGAATTTTAAATTCATTTTTGTTAATAATCACCCTAAATCGGATGAAAAGGCAAAAAAAAAAAAAGGTTATCCATGAAGGTCTAAAAATATTTCCGTAAAACAAAATCTAAAAATATGTAAATTTCATTTTTCATTAAAAAAAAAAAAAAAAAAAAAAAAAAAAGAAGAAGAATTATCGACGGAAAAAAGCACTCAGAAAATTTGTCCTAGTAACATGAGTGTCATATAATTATTAATTATGTTGAGCAATAAATTAAAACCTATGTTGCACGGAAACGGAAACGGGGAAACGAGAAACGGGGAAACGGACACGCGGAAACGGTATTTTCAAAAAATATAGGAAACGAAACGTGGGGGAAACGTGCAAATATAAAAAAATATGAGGGTATATTTATAAATAT
>CATKHJ010890363.1:0-48872 GCA_949750685.1 Vernicia montana
TGATTGATCCTCAATCAAATCTTCAAGTGGGAGATTGTTGTATTGGTCAAACAATAGGGGCACCGAAATTTCGGTGCCCACATTGTTGAAATTAACAATGAGTTGGTGGCACAGCTTGCATCACAGCTTGCAACAATGCAAGCTGTGCCCAACCACTTGGGAGCCTATATATAGGCTCACCCTTCTCCTTTATTTGTATCCCAAAATCTCAAATAGAGAGAGTTTTTAGTGAGAGAAAAATAGGGAGTTTTATTTAAATTATTTTTCTCCTATTTTCAAGAGAGATTATTGTTGTTATCTCCTTGTAATTTAGAAATAATGTTGTAATTCCTATTATTTTTCATAGTGGAGTTCTTCTATTTTTGCCCGTGGTTTTTCACCCTAATTTGTTTGTGGTTTTCCACGTAAAATCTGTGTGTCTAAATTATCTTTATTATTTTCTCAAATTATTAGCTGCAGTCTTGCTCTAATTTGGTGTCAATTTCTGCAACAATTTATAGCATATAATATTCTAAAAACAGAGTATGAATTTGAAGTTTAAGGATTTGAGGTTTAAGCACTTGAATCTATTGGAATCTCTTGCTCTTTATTTGGAAACATCTTCCTTTTATAGTTTTTGATTTTAGATACAAAAATATGGCTGTTTTGATTAGAAAGGGACATTTTTCTTGCTTATATCATCAACTAACGACTCTTTGATACTCTACAGATTTTGCTGATAACGACAAACAACGGCTGTGAATGTGCTGTAATGATTGTTATTGGTCAGCTGTAACGGTTGTGAGCTTTGTTGGTAACGAGGTAACTTTAAGCTTAGTCCAACTCCACCATTTCATCATTTAGATGGTAACAGTTGTTACTAAACAATAACTCCAGTTATTATAAGACTAATAATGCCTGTGAAGTGATGGTAACGCTTGTGAATTTTGTCTCTGTCTCAAATTGTTGAAATTTGATTTAAGTTTAACAGGAGTGAGTAATGCGTAACGTCCATTATACCTTGTAAGGTACAAATATTTAGAAACAAAGATCATATAATTTTTTAATTAAATTTAAAAAGTTTTGACATCATCAAAACACACATGAGGATAACAATCTCCTCTTTTTTTATGATGATAAAACTAAGTCTTTGAAGGCATATAGCACTTAACAAATATTCACATTGGCCAATTTAATTCAATTGAAAATACAAGTATATAGGCACAAAAGACATAAGAGACACCCCTTTAATATATGCATAATTTTCAATAATCAAACCATAAATTTCTCCCCCTTTCTGTATTCAATATGTTCAATACATATCTCCCCCTTAATAAAGCACACAATATGCTTAATATATGCACACCAAACATTCATATAGCTATCATCAAAAAATTGCACAAAAATATCATCAAACACATGAATAATTGGTGCAAATGACTCAAAAATAGGCAATACCAACTTGCATATGTATAACCAAACTCAATTTGGCAAAGTTAACTCAAGATCGATTCAATTTGAAGCACAACAAAACTAAATTTTAGCAAAATATTATGAATGTATCCAAGATAAGTATAAAGATCCAACTAGCATCTAAAAAGTTAAAAATATATTCAAGATCAACACATACCAAATAGTGTTAATGACAAGATAAAATGTGCCAATGTCATCAAAATACATGTATAGATGCAAAATCAATAACAATCATCTTTTTTTTTTTTAATCCAAAGCAAACATAACTTGCACAAAATATACATTATCTCCCTTTAAGCACCATCTCCTCCTTAAAACAACAATTACAAAGCATGCATAAAATAATTTCTTCATTAAAGCAATAAAAATAACAATCAAATCTCCACATTTTTGTCAAAATCAATAGGATAAATAATCTATCAATTTACTGAAGTACACTTGCTCCTTTAAAGTGCCAAAAGTTTCAATATGCCAAAAGGATCAAATACATAAGCAAAATAACATGGCACATCATTTGACAATGATATAATATTGATTGAAGATGGAATAACCGACATTCATAAGAATTCCATTAATGAATTTATCAATCATTATAAACACAACACACATGCACAAATTTAACATATATAAAGAGACCATCATTTAAATATCAATGAATATTCGAAAGAGAAGATACTTTTACCTTTCATGTTCCTATATAGTTTAGAATTAACACTTTTACCTTTGTCATCAGCCTCTTTTTTTTCGTTGATATGCTTATTGGTGTAAGTTGAGGCTTTGTCTTATTCATTCCAAATCTTTTAGGAGTTCCTTGACCTCATTTCTCACCCTTAGATGTTGAGCTTATCTTTGTTGATGAGTGGCCTCTTGAAATGCATTTTTTACTTTCAATCTCTTTATTTTTTTTCACAATGCTTTGGTTTTGATATTCCTTTATGGATAAATCTTCCATTATATCTTCAATCATTTTAATGAAACCAATGCCAATGATCTTCCTTTTTAATTATCTCTAAAGCTTACTTTTCATCCATTTTTGGCCTTTAGTTGCATGAGTTTTGATTTGACACCCATCATATGCTTTGACCATCTAATATCAAGCACCTATTTGTTCTCTCTCTTTGAGTGCTCTTACAAAATAAGGGTTTCATATTTTTGTTGGTACCTAAATGCTTTTGGGTCCATTCTTGTTAATTTCCTTAGAAACCCAAACACTCTTAGTGATAGGTTTTGAGTTTTTTAGAACCTAAACCTTCATAATAATGTATGGTTAAGTCTAATTGGGCATCTATGCAATGCATAACCATAGTAATGACAATAAGAGCATTTTGTAAGTTTTTTGGGGTCCAATATTTTTTTTTCTCAAAGAAAGAGTTAACTTTCTTGACTTTAACATCCACATTGTATCCCAAACCGGTTTTATCAAAAACACATATTTGTGAAGCAATAATGTCCTCTAGAGTTTTACTACTAATATAAAACTTTCTCAAAGTTCTTTTGAGTCTTCTAGCTCACTCTTGAGTTTATCATGCTCACTAGAGAGTTTTTCAATTGAGCCTTTTAATTGAACCAATTGAAACATGAGCTTTTCATTTTCTTTTAAAATCTCATCAAATTTTGGTTTTGTTTCTTGTAAAAGTTGCTCATGCTCATTTTTCATATTACACAAATTTATTTTTAAAATAAGGTTCTCCTTTGTTATTTTCATGAAATTTTTCATTAATTCATCAAATGCATCTTGTAATTAATCAAAAGTATGAGGTCTAGAATTTACCTTATTGTCTTCTTGTTTACTTTCTTGTGCCATGAAACATAGATTATCTTTATCATCATCTTCATCTTCTGATGACTCTTCATCATTTGAAGTGTCACTACTACTCCAAGCCATATATGCTTGATTCTTTCTTGAGAATTTTCTTTCATTCTTGTACTTTAAGATGAATTTGTTAAACATGTTAAATGTTCTTGCAAGTAGCAACATTTCATGTTCATCTTCTTGATTTGAAGAGTCTTTTCTTTCCTCAATTGAAGCTTTGAAAGCAACAAATTTCTCCTTTTTGGATTTGCTTTCTTTTGCGTCTATCATCTTTTTTTTCTTCATCTCATAAGTGGTCAAATTTCCAACCAACTCCTATAATGTTAATGCACTCAAGTTTTTGGATTCCTCTATAGCATCAATTTTGGAGTCCCACTTTTTCAGTAAAGACCTCAACAGCTTAATGATTAGCACTTTTTGAGTAAAGGTATTCTCAAGCCCTTTTAGCTCATTCATTATAGTAGTTAACCTCTTGTACATTTCGGCAGCCACATCTTCCTTCATTGCAAAGTTCTTAAAACTTTGTGGTAAGGATGTTCATCTTTGAATCCTTTATTTGGCTTGTACCTTCATGAGTCATTCTCAATACTTTCTAAATTTTCTTTGTGGTTTCACAATCAGAAACCCGATTGAATTCGGTTTCATCTAGTGTGCAAAAAAGAAGTTCTACAACTTTGTCATTCAAGACCAACTTCTTCTTGTCATCGACAGTGTAAGTGGAAGGATTTTTGGGCTTGGATGAGCTTTCATCCATTGGAACAAATGGCCCTTTCTCAACCACCTCCTAAAGTTCATACCCTTTGGACCTCATGTGGAACCTCATTCTCACCTTTCATTGGTTGTAGTTAGAACTACAAAATAATAGAGGTCTTGTGTTACATTGTCCCTCTTCAAATGGAGTCTTTGATGAGGAACCTGCCATAGATTATTGTAAGCTCTTAAAATCGTTAGATTTTATGCAATTAAGAGCACAAGTTCTTATACCAATTGTTGAATTATATATAGCAAATCCTAGAGGGGTGAATAGGAATTTAAATTTCTAATGCAATTTCACACCCTAAATAATATTCTCTAACAAATGCAACAATATATAAATTAAAAAAATAATAATAATAAGAAAGTTTAGCCAATTTTTGTAATGGTATGGAGCAAACTCTTCTCTACGTCCACTTCTCCAAAGTCCATAACTTAAGGTTCCACTAATTTTTTTAGATTGCGCCCAACACTTACAATACACTAGTTGATTTGGAATTTCACCTTTACAATAGATTTTCGGGATTTCGCCCAACAATAGATTTCTAGGATTTCGCCCAACACTCAAAGAAATACAAGAAATTTTTGAGGTTTAATGCCTCTCAAGACTCACATGGAAGTTAATACAAAGATTGTAATTAAGTTCAATAGCTTTACAAATGAACACAAAAAGATATAAACTTATAGTACAAGGTGTTCTAAAAACAGAGTATGAATTTAAAGTTTAAGGATTTGAGTTGTAAGCATTTGAATCTCTTGGAATCTCTTACTCTTTATTTAGAAACATCTTTTTTTTCTATAGTTCTTGACTTCATATATAAAAATATGGTTGTTCTGATCAGAAATGGATGTTTTTCGTGCTTATATCATCAACTAACGACTCTTTGATACTTTGTAGATTTTGCTGATAACAATAAGTAACGGCTGTGAATGTGCAGTAACGGTCATTACTGGTCAGCTGTAACGATAGTGAGCTTATTGGTAACGAGGGGTAACTTTAGGCTAGATCCAGTTTCACTATTTCATCCTTCAGATGGTAACGATTGTTACTAAACAGTAACTCCCGTTATTATAAGATTGGTAACGTTCATGAATTTTGTTTCTATCTAAAATTCTTGAATTTTGTTTTAAGCGTAACAAGGTAACCAATGCGTAACGTCCGTTATGCACTATAAGCTATAAACACTTAGAAATAAAGATCATATAATATTTTAATTAAATTTACCAAGTTTTAGCCTCATCAAAACATACATGAGGACAACAACTATTATTAAAAAAATAAATAACAATAATTTGAAAATTAATTATTTTACCAATATTATTTTATATTTGAAAAAATATCCATTTACCCCATTTTTTTAATTTTATAGAATTATCTATAGATTTTTTTTTCAAACTATTGTTTTTAAAATTTTATAATACTTTTCTTCAAATAGCTTTATATATTAGTAAATAAAATTATTGATTGAGTTTAAAGAAGTAAATATAATTACAAAACATTTTAGTATTTGAGCTTGTGGACCCTCAATTTTGCACCCTTATGATGCTGCCGCAGCTTGATACCTGTTAAATTTAGTATGCTACGCAGAGCCGGTATAGTGATCCATCTAGCCGGTTAGCTGGTAGGGATCAAGGGGGTAGCGCCCCCGGAGCAAAAATTGGCTTTCAAGCATCATACTATAATGATAATTAATTTCGGATCCACTGCTACTGACCGATAATTTTTCAGACTTCAGAATATCCCAGAAACTGACCCAAAAGTCCCGAAAACTGATCCGGAGACTTCAAAAACCTAGAAAACTGACCACACTGTAGCGTTGCCACGCGGACATTCATAAGGCAGCCTCGCGGCCGCCACGTAGGTAGGTTGCGAACGAGCCAGGCGTCCCGCTACCGCCGTAGGCGTTTTGGCGCGTCTGCACTGACACGTGTCAAATGCATTAGTACAGTGCTAACAGGTCCGCCGATGAGCTGGCGGAGCCTCCAGCCTCTCCGGCGGATCCACCAAACTCGCCGGCTGCCGGCCACGACCTTCTAACACCGTCCGCCATTTTCTGATGCGGGTCCGCTGCTTGCCCTAGCGGCTATCCTTTTGTGTGTTGAAATTTCATTTTTTGCCCCTCCTTTAACCTACTTTTTCAGCCGTTTTTAGTCTTTTCACCTCACCTTCATTTTCTATAAATATCCCCCTCCATTCCTCATTTTAATTCACCCTTAGAACTGATATTGATGACTATCTACTGCTCTCTCTCTCTCTAATTAATCTCTATACTCATTTTGAGTAATCACATTAATTAATTAAAAATTCCTTTTGATTTTAATTAATTAATTTTAAATTAATTTTCACTCAATTTGATTAATTAATCATTTTAATTAATTAATCTTTTTAATTAATTAAAATTAGATAATTAAGCAACTAAGGCATCAAATCAATTTCCTCTGAGATTAATTTAAATCCATCATTCAAAACTGATAAAACAGAATTTAGGTCTGAAAAATCACTCCGCCCATTCAAAATCTCCCAAAAAGAATGTATATCAATCTTATCTCTCCAAGCCCAAAATCATCCTAAATCAAAGCAAATCAATCTGACCAATTCCTAAACCCCTCTACTTCACCTTGAAACGAATTACATGGGTTTTGATCTCCATACAATGGGGTACGTAGGCACACTTGAAATTTAACTTCAAATCTCAAATCCAAATTTCAATCAATCTCCTTCTCCTTTTATTTTAATTTATACTTTCTTGTAAATTTTAATTACTGCAATTATTTAATTACTTACTATTTACTAATTCCATGCTTTTATAATTATGTCATGCTCATACACTTTAAATTGTAATTAATACTTGTCATCCATAAAATCAATTTTAAAAAAGTCAAATCAAACATAAAAGCTAAATTTAGATTATTTAAAACTAAAAACCTAGTCCATGAGCTCAACCTGATTCGAAAATTAGTGATTTATCCTTAAGTAAATTAATCAAAAATTAAGTAATTGGAGTCAAATTAGGCTTTTCCTTAATTTTTTCATTTAAATAAATTAGGGTGGCGACTTCCGAATCCTTTTCTAAAAAATCAAATTAAATCAACTTTTCGAGACAATAGCCGCTTTTAATCGTGAACGCCGAAACTCGTACTTAAACTCCCTTAAAAATCGCTCGCTTTTCCTTAAGATACCAATTTTCTCGAGCGAAAGGAGAGGCGTTCGAATGAGACCTCACAAAGCTTAATTTCATGCATTCATTATAGTCACATAACCAAAGTGAAAATAATGAGCTCAAACAATTAATTAAGATATTGTCAAAATTATTCTCGAGCTAACACACAAGAAATAGTTGATAAACACTCAAACTAGTCTAAAAATCAAATCTATAATATGATAAAAGTAGAGTCTAAAAGTTGTTTAGAAATTTATTTTTGCCAAATATCGAGTAACTCTCTAAAAACTAAATTTATAGAGAGTTATGTTAAAAATTTTATCTCGCATTGTTATGTTGTAGTTTTCAATTAAAATTTATACAAACACTATCTATAATATCTTTTTATTAAATTTTTAAGTTGACCCATATATTATATAAACTTTAAGCATATGTATTTTTATATTAATATTCAAATTATAAAAAATAATATTTAAATTAATAATAATAGTTAAAATATGTTAAGATATTTTAAAAATTTAAAAAATAAATAAAATATAATTGAAACTATGTAAAATGCCAACCCACAACTAGTATTATTTTAATTTATAAACTATGACTAAATCGAGTTAGTCGAATCCAAAATTTTGCTTACATGCATGTCACACTTGCTCTTCTTGTTTTATTCCTTCAGTAAATTTTTTTCAAAAAATATATATATATATATATATATATACATATGTAAACAAAAGTTTTTAATATAAGGTATCAAGATTATTTCAAGATATATATAGATCTAATGGCAAATATATATATATATATATATATACAAAAATGAAAAGTCAGATTTCTTGTTTTAAAGACTTTTGAAGAGTTATGGGCCATTATGGACATGGCATATCTACTCTCTTGCTTGGCAAGTATCACTAGCCCTGCCCTCACCACTCCACCAATGGACTTTTATTGGTGTACTTAAAAACATATTTATCTGTTAAAAATAAAAATTCATTATATAGACTTATTAATTTCAGCGAGCCAACTGTTAAAGAAAATTCAATAATGTTAGAGGTATGGGTCATTGATAGGCATGTACGAGTAGAACTAATTTGATTTGTCATTTTGTGAAGCTCATCACATATTAAAAAACCAAAAAAAATTATATATATCTAATATTTATTTCTCCTTATATTAAAAATACAGATGAAGTTGAAGGAAAAGCCACAACTAGCAGAGGTCTCCCTAGAAGAAACAGACTCCCCAATACAAACATATCTCATTTCTCTATCAAGGTATTGGACATCATATATATATATATATATATATATAAACATCTACGTTTGGTTTTAACCTCTCAGTCATCTGTTTTGCTCTACCCATGGGGGACCCTTTTCACATTTTTGGACCATTTTAAGATATCAATATTCATTTGTACAACAGAATTTAATTACCCATTTATGTGTCATCGTGTTTAAACTTTCATGGCCTTTCCCCCCCTTAAAATTTGAATGCCATCTTCTTCTTCTTCTTCTTTTTGGGCCAAGGGATTTCTAAATTGTATTATATGTTAGTAGAATTTATTATATATTTTTTTAGATGTAAATCTCACACATACACATAAAAGAATAACTCTTTATTAATGAAATTATTTTCTTTCTTATTAGAAAATAAATAAACTAATTTAAGAGGCTTTTGATATCACTGCGATTTTCTATTTTAATTTTTTTTCAAATTTAAAAAAAAATAAGTATTAGAAAATATTTTTTAAAAAATTATTATTATTTATTTTTTTCATATTTATCTAAAAATATTTTAAAAACATAAAATTCAAAATAAAAAATTCTGATTTTTAAAATTTTATTTTTATTTTTGAAAAACAGAAAATGATTAGCAACGGAGTTTTATATTTTAGTTATTTGATTGATTTTTTTTTTCTTATAAATATTTAACTTTTACTACCATCATATCAGCTAATTAATAAAATAAATTTGGCTACAACTTCTAAAGACGATATCAAATATACTACTAAAACATTAAATTTTTTAAAACTAAAAGTGCACCATATATACATAATAAAATGTTACTGTTTAATCATGATTAATTAGCAATTCTTGAATTAGATAGTGCATTAAGTAATAATTTTTTAGTTTCCATTGTAGAGAGAAAAATATATAATTACGTTATAAGGACATTAAAATCCATGATTAAATGTTTGAAATTATTAGTAGAAGCAACAATCTCCTAGCTCGTGTGCAAGTTTAGATTAGCACGTTACTTTTCCAATGCTGTATTAATGCACGAACTTTGTTTTAGCAAAATCCAAGTCCAAGCTGTCAACAATAATAAGCATAATATTTGTAATTATAGTTTTTGACTAAAATTAAAGAAATTTATGGATTAAAAATGAGAGAAGAGAAGTAGGTATCTTCTTTATAATCTTTTTGACCATCAATCGCTCCATTGTGGACCTTTTTATTTATTTTCCCATTTTATGGTTAGTTGGAGTGTTTGGATTTCCTTTTTTATATTTAAATATAAATGCCTCTTTCATTGTCTAATCAAAGGTTGCTTTTTTTCTCCGAGCATTTTGGTCTTTTTATCTTGAAAGGTACTGATTTTCGGTGATTACAATCTGTAGAGCATTTACTTCCTTTTTTTTTTTTGCACTGAATGGACTACTTTCATTGCCAGAGAAACGATGCAGAAACATCAGATCAGAGCATACAATAATTGTAGTAGTCTTAGAGGCTTCTCATACACCCACTTAGTTGGCAAACATCCTAAAGTTTGCTGGGAAGCAATCCAGTCTAGTCTGCTGTGCTAACACATGAAGTACTTCACTTCACTACCCTTTAAAAAATAAAATAAAAATTGCATAATTCACATATAGGATATACATATAATTGTCGTTTCACCTGTTGTAGTAAATTAAACCTTTACTTTGCAATTAGATTCTAAAATCTCTATTATTATATAGCTAGGTAAGATGATTACACGTTATTGTTTTTTTTATTTTTTTTTACATCATAAATATTTTTAAAGAAAAATGAGACGTTAAAGTTTATTTATTTTTTAATCTAAACACTCTATCGCTTTGTTAAATCAGTCACAATTATATATATATATATATATTATATATTTGAGAGAGGAGTGAAAATATATTGAATGTTTCATTATTGACAAATAATAATAATAATATAGTCATGACAAAATTAATTAAAATATTATAATTGTAATTAAATATAATTCTATCAAAATATCTGCTTTTTTCTTATTTAATTTATTTTAAAGTTAATTTAATTATTTTTATATAAAATAACTGTTTTTTAACTAAATTTTGTATGAAATAACTACTATTGACTAGTGCTTTTAAAACACTTTAAAAAAAAATTGATAATAAAAATTAGGCGACTAAACCAGTACTTGGGAATACAGATAAGAAATTCTTTAGTTTAGAGGATAAAAATGAGTACTAATTTGAAATTTAGGGATTCAATTGCCAGCTTTTGCGGCATCAAATCCTCGTTGTCATGTAATGAAATAAATCGCAAAGTATTAGTACATTGTTGAAGAATGAAATCAATTAGACTTCACACATGCCAGTGTTCACACGAGGGAAATCCCAACGGCCAATCTCAATTTGATGATGATAATTCAGTGTCCACACAAGGACATGGAATCCCTTTTACGTGCAATTTCTCTTTTATTAGCTCACATCAACTATAGAATTATAACAAAAAGCTAAATGAATTTTTTAACCATAACCACTTTACATAAATAAATATAGTATTATATTATTATATAAGAGACAAAGTCCTAACTAATCATGACTTAAGAAATCCTAAAATATGAATCAAGATCAAGAATCTCTTCCACCACAAGTACCTTTTTTGAATTGTTCAAGTGGTAGTGTCGCACTGCCTTTGCGGAAAAAGCTCAAGATAAGAAAAAGGAGGAATTGTAATGATGGTGTAATGCAAATTGAGGAACAGAAGGGAATTTGAAAGATTTTTAATTTCTTTTTTGGGGTCAAAGTGACAACCTTTTGCATTATTGGGAAACATTCATGAGCTGGTTATGTACTTAGTAGCACCTAAAAAAGTTGAAAAATAAAAAAAGATTCAATAATAATTCCACAGAATTTTATCATTAGACCTCTCTTAATCACTTCCCTCCATTTTGCAAAATCTTCATTCCAATATGAGCCAAAAGGTCCATATTTCACAAAAGTTTTGTTACACACAGATAATTGGCCCCCATCCTTTGTCTTTAACTCATTAATCCCCCCTAATTTTTCTCCACTAACAACCTAAAAAGATGAACATAATGAAAAATCCTACTTAGTCCCCCCTTCTTTTTCCCCCGCTCCAATTTGTTTCTTTCTTGTCCATGCCAAAAAAAAAAAAAAAAAAAAAACCAAAAACATCAAAAGTTTTGACAAGACAAAGGAGGGCCTTTTAGGTATCATTCCAAGCAGCAAAAACTGGCAAGTGAGACATAGAAATTGCAGTTGGCCTTAGCTGGGCTGCTGCTGATTGGAACCAAGGAGTAACACCAACACCACTTGTAGGACTAATGAACTTTGATGCTAATGGAGGCTTAGCGAACAACATTGTAGTTCCAGTTTTATCAGGGCTACCTTCTCTTGAACTGCTCAAACTGGTAACTAACGATGATGTATTCGACGAATGAGTCCCTAATCTATTGGCTGATTCATCCACCACTAGCTGGTTTGAGTTCACAGAATCAATACCAATTAAATCTTGCATTGCCATTGAATAAGGCGAACTTCGATAATTCCCAACACTCTGCGACTTCTGATCAAGCGAATCAATGCAAGCATTGTTCTGTTGCTGTTGCTGCTGTGGTGTCGGATATAAAACCACTTTCCAATCTGAGCCACTGCCATTGCCATTGCCATTTTCAATCTGTATTGTTTCACAACTGTTCTGTGTTGATGGGGGGTTATACTCGATAGCCCTATTACTAGTCTCTGTCTCTTTATTTCGCCTAGCGCTCTCTCCTGCTAGCAGAGTGTTGCTTGCCATAATCCTCTCAACATCATATCTTGTTATGTCAAAGTTAGTCACAGCATTAACCCCACGAAACTTGATCGCAGCAATATCATAAGCTTCAGCAGCTTCTTCCTGGGTGCCTGCAATTCGGTTTAGGTTTAAATACAAATTTTTAAGCATAAAAGATTACAGTTGCTCAAAAATTTAGTCTTTAATCAAGAATTTTAATTACAAAAATTTTTAGATTCTCCTTTATCATCTTAAACTGAGAAAACAGCCTTAAAAAAAGTTGAAAATCAGAGGCATGGTATTGTGCAGTCCCAAAGTAAGCCATCATCAGCCTTATAAAAGCATATCACTAGTCTTTAGTGGAGACATGTGAGCAGATGTGTCATAAAAATTGAGTCCTTTAAAAGTTCTTTATGTGCAGTAGCCCAACAAAATTTGAACATGAAATGAGAATGATTGAAAAGAATATAGAGAACAAAATATGAGAGAATTTTTATTTTTTTAAAAAAGGAACTTACTGAAAGTCCCAAGATAAAGGTCCTTGTTTCCTGCAACTCTGCCTATCCTTGCTTGCCATCTCCCATGCTGATGATGTCTGCAACAACAATAAAATGGTGGAAATTTTGAAAACAGTACAAATTTAGAATAAATAACTTTCTGCTATGAAAATTGGCTGGTTGTCAAATAATAGACTAATTATAAATCATAATAATAATAACCACCTTGTTACTCCTCTGTACATTGAGGCCCCTCTAGAGAACCCACTACTTTTTCTGCAAAGCAAAGGAGAGACAATAATTTTAATCTATAATCAGTTAATAACCCACATTAATTAGGACTATAGACTATTAAGCACCATGATTAGAATTAGAAACCATGTCGTTACCTTCGTAAATGCGCAACATATTCTTGTCGGCTCATGTTCTTCATCTCTTCAAGCTCTTGCTGGTAATTTTCCAGCTAAAACCAAAAACAAAAAATGTATTAAATTAATGATTTAAGACGATTATTATATTCAGAAATAGTTAAAATTAATATATATTACCGGAAAATTAATATGAGTAGATGGTCCCCAGTACTTAAGGGCAGCAAGATCATATGCCCTTGCTGCTTTCTCTTCCATATCATAGCCACCTGTGGGTTCAATGGTAATGATTATTAAAACTGAGATTAACATTACTACTAGAAATGTTGAGTTGATAAACATTAATTAAATAGAAAGCTTACCCAAATAAACTGAAAAATTGAAGATTGATGAGAATGGCATCCACAAGAAGCATAAGACATGAAAAGTAAGAATTAAATAACACAAGTCAGGGGCAATGAAGACCAGATAGAGAGAGGGACCAAGAGTTGAAGTTAAAAAATAAATAATAATAATAATAAAAAAAGAAGCAATACTTCCAAACATATAACTATAAATTTATTATTTTGTTTGCTTGACCAACCTTGCCTTCCTTTCCTGGTCTGGCCCTCTTTCTTGCAACTATTATCCCATAGATGGGCTTCATATCTACCCGTCCATCTGTGTCTGGTAAAAATAATAAATTCAAAAAAAAAAAATTGTAAACACGAGAAAATGAAAATACCCAAATGAAAGAAAGAAGTAAATAATTACCTAGTAACACCTCTATACTGCGAAGTTCTTTGGCCAAATGTATCAATAGACTTCCTATGAACAGGCTGCTTTTGACCCACTTTTGAAGGTCCCCTTTTCTTTGTTTCTATAGCCATGCATTCAGTGTTAGTAGGTGAGATCTGTCTTGGAGCTGTAACACAACTAGACTGAGAACCAGGACTCATAGACAAACTTAAAGATTGTAAATCTCCACAGCCCATAGAACCAACAGACCCAGAAGCTCCTCCTTCATCAACCAAGCTGCTGTTGCTATTATTAATATGCTGGTCAAGCGCATTATTATGAGTAGAATAATGTCTGGCAACCCAGTTCTTTAAACAAGGCATACCATCATCTCCCAAATGAGGGATCTGGGAATCACAATCAGAAAGTTGGGTTTGGGTAACCTTAGTTGCATCCTCTAATGGTGCTTGATACATTCCATGACATGCTATTCCAGTATAATATGGATGATGATGGGTTTGAATTGAAAAATGTTGCTCTTGTTGCCTGTTTAGTTCATGAAGCTCAACTGAATGTTGCCTAGTGTTGGTTTCTGGTTCTGTGTTGTGATTATAATACATGCTGTCTAAGCTTAAAGCCATTGTCTCCCTTTCATGACTACCGTACTGATGACTTTCTATAGTTGCACCACCAAGAAAGTCTTCTAGTTTTGGTGATGAACTTGGCACTATCCCTTCAAAAACCGCCCAAAATAAGAACGAAATTAGTAATCAAAATTTTTAAAAAGAAATAAATAATTAAGGGAAGGAGAAGCAAACCAAACCTTCAGGATGTGATCTAGTTAGAGCTTCCATGATACAAAGAGAGCCATCAGACTTGAGTGGCATAACAGACAAAGGAGAGTGAAAGGCAACATTTTCTCCAACTCCATAACAGATACCAGGTGGAGTGTTGAAGTGACAAGAAGACAGATAGAAACTTGTTGGAACAGAACTTGTAACAGAAACAGCAGAAGCAGAAACACAAGGAGCCTGAGATTCTTCATTATGGTACTGATGATGATGATGATGTTGGGGATCAGAAGATACCTCCATTTTCATGTGAGGTGAGAGAGAAAAACCCAACCAGTTATTATTATCGATTCCATTGTTATTATCATTCACAGATTTCATCTTTCTCTCTCTCTCTCTCTTTCACAAGTATATCTCTCACCTGCTGCAACCCAATAACTCAATCATTGGCAACCAAATAAACTAATCATACCCAAAAATCTCCATATCAAAACTTTTTTTTTTTTTCTTTTGTTGTCTAGCAGTGAGAACTCATTGCAAGAAAAAAAAAATTTCCTAACCCCAAAAAAAAAAAAAGAACTAAAAACTCTTTCACAGAATGAAATCAGCCATAAACTTCTCTCTCACTAAAGAGAACAAAACTGGTCTCTTTAAACTAAACAAAAGGAATGAATTCGAGCAAGCAATGCTGGGTAGCACCCCTGCATTCCATAGGGATCTGTGTAAATGAGAAAGACCACGTCTTTTGCTTTTATCTCTCTCTCTCTCTCTATTAACCTTATCTTTTTCTTTAAAGAAGTCCTTTGTTTAATAAAAGAGCAAGAGTAAGACCAAAGACCACAACTCCCTTTAAACCCTACAAAAAACCCAGATCCAATATTAACCCTCCAAAACCCCAAAAAAAAAAAAACCCCTTTTCTTGAAGTATATGGATATGGATGTATGAGTATATCCTCTATTCTTGAATACCCAGAAAAAATATAGTAGTAAATAAAAATGACACACTGAAATGAATCTAGTGGGTGTTGAATAGCCAATAGGGTTTAGCTTAGCTTTATTTTTACAGTGGACAGGGCCTTAGATAGATAGATTTGACGGGCAGGAAATCTGCCCCTCCAGTCACTTCATACAGTACACTGCATCTGTGTCACTCTGCAATCCAATTTATAACTCTTGTTTTTCCTTTCAAACTTAAATACTGCTCCTCCTCCTCCATTTTGGTTCACACATATTGATTTCAAATAACTCTTTACTATTCCGACAATTCTGTCACCATATATTTGTCACAGCCTCATCACTTGCCGTTCATTTCCATAACAAGTAAAACTATTCATGTGGGTCTTCCTTCATATATTGTGACCACCTCTTCTTCTGCATTGCCCTTTATTGCCTGTGATTTTGTTATGGTCACTGGATAATTTTGGTTCCCAATTGTTTTTTGCTATAACAATGGAAATGTTTATTAGTAATTAAGTAATAACAAAGTATCAGAATTATTATTATCAGTTTCATTTCAACGGTCATACAAAACAAAATAATAGTCAAACAAACAAAAGGGAGAAGGTATATTACTATTTACTAATAAGTTGCAGTGCTAGTTTTGTAATTTCAATAGAAAATTTTTTCAACTTTTTTTTTCTTATTTTCTTTTTAGTTAAAAATTAATTTGGATATTTTGTTATTATCTGGCAACGTTATTTTTTTTCCTTGGTGGCCCAGCCTGCAAGTTGTTTTGCTTTACTACAAAGGAGAACATTTTCTAATTTTTTAGAAGATTTTTATGGAATATTTGATGTATCTTCCTTCTCTTTTTTTTTTTTTTTTTGCACTTAGAATATTTGTAAGTATCGTTTCTAAACAATCATCAAAACTGCATGCTGATTTGTAATGGTTGCCTATTACAAAGGCATTTAATGGAATTATATACGTAGTCTTCAAAATACTACTATATCAAAACCACATGCATTACTTAATTATTTAGTTTATATATATATATATATATATTAGGTGTATATTGATCTCATTAACCCAATAAGGAGAGGTAAGGACGGATTCAAAAAAAATTATTAGTATGAATAATTAATTTTTGAACTCATGTGCAATCATATATACATACTATCTGTGAATAAGATTAGGAAGATAAAATATAAGTTGAAGTTCTTTTTATTTTTATTTGACTTTATTTCTCACATAAAAGATAATTTAAAATTATATAAAATGTAAAATACTTGTAATTTAATAGGAGTAAATGAGTAAAATTTGATGGGAGCATATTCATGAATATGCATATTTTAAAAAATAAATTTTAAAAATTAGTGGGGGCAGCTGCTCCACGGCTTCCTTAGCATATCTCCGCCTATGAGAAGAGGCTAATTCCCTTTGTAAATTTGACTCTCGATTTTATTTCTTGGCAATGTTGCGTAGTATTGTTTGATTCACGAGGTGATAGAACATGTTTATCACGTACAAGACAACCCATTGTTGGTGTTAAATTCTATTTAGATCACTAATTAATTAATTATTATATATACTGAGGATAAATGGAATGGTGACATATGGAGGCAGAAACACTGGTCCAGTCTTACTGAAAATAATTAAAAAAAAAAAATCCAATATAAATATAAATAAATATATAGTAATAGTTAGCTTAGGGAGGGAGCACTATAGCATAAATGGAAAAAGAACAGAAACTGCATTTGCTTTATAAAGAACTTTGGGTATGTGCCTATGTGGTGGATCACCAGCTTCCAGACAAAAAGTGGTAAGTGGGTCTGTGATAAACTTGAAATATTCCTGGAATGATGATCAAAGGGCCCTGTAAAGAAAAAGCTTTTTTTTTTTTTTTTTTATTAAAAAAATGAATTTTATTTTTGCTCAAATTTCTTATTTGGATATGCTAATTATAATATTTCCTTAAACCATTTTTTAATAAAAAATATTATTTTGGTGAAAAAAATTTAACTACATTTGTTCACTTTATTTTATTTTAAGAATCTGTTTAATATTTATTTTTACTTGAATTATTATCGAGAAAAATATATTATATAAAAATTTGAATGTTTATTATTGTTGAGGTTCTTTTTGAGTTGCATTGCATGGAGATTGTGCATGAATTTTTATTTAAATTTTTATATTTTTCATGGAGACAGAAATTCAAATGTGAATGATTTGGTCTAAAACTTGAAAGGAAGAGTGAGTAAGTTTAGGGAGGGAAAGGAAAGTGACTACGAGAGTGAGTGTTAGTGAGTGCATGGACATTGGAGAGGGAAATGATTCTTTTGATTATAATATAGTAATGATGAGTAGTGATCCAATCCATGAAAGAGAACTTAATTTGGCTCCTACCTCTCAATTTCACTTCATTTTCACCAAACTTTTTCAGTGAGAAGCAAATGTGGTGGGGTTGGATAGGTGCATATGAATTTTTTTTTTTTTTTTTATTCTTGTATTAGTTCTCTCACTCACTAATTTTATAATTCTATACAAAACCCAATAATTTTATCTAAGCTTCCTGCAACTGCATAAGAAGAATTTATGCTATATATATCAAGTTAATTAGTTTTAGTCTCACTAATTAAAACCACTCTAATTATTTTTTTTTTAATTTGACAATTACATTAAATATTACAAATTTAATATGTGCAAAAATCAAATCTGATAGTCAAACTCGCGACCCCTCAATGCCTCAGTTTAGCAAAACTGCTATAATTTTGAAAATCAACACATTAATGTTATTAATCTATAATGAGTTATTATGTATAAGTATAATAGAGCAAAAACCTTGCTCTATCAACTCTTAGATTTTTCTACCTTCTGGTTGTACCGCTAGGGCCTTTTTTCTAAGGGTCCCTTCGATGACTTCGGTCACCGGTAAGAATCATCTTTTCCTTTAGTTTTGTTTGTTAATTTATCACATTTATTTCTAATAAAGTCATTTCTTGTTCCTATGTGTTATTTTGACTATTCATCAGTGGAGCTTTTATATATTTGTGATATAGTCACTTTCAGCCGTGGTGCTGCCATCAAATACTGCTTTGTCCAGTCTGCTTGCTGCTGGGATCTGGATCTAGTGAAAATCTTGCTTTCTCGTTGGTGGGTGGAGGAGAGAATGGTTGGCAAAGGCTTCAGAGGTTCAGTTTGGACTTTTTTGGACTTTTTTATTTTGTATTTGTTGAGTTTAAGAGCCACTGATGACAGTTTATTTCTCCTCCAACTTTGGCTGAGATCTGGATGAGGAGGAAAGCTCCATCAGCAATCCCCTGTTTTTTTTTTTTTTTTTTTTTTTTTTGTTTTATTACAGTGGAGGGTGAAATTTTAAGATTATTAGTGCGTTTTTCTTCCAGTTTGCTCAGCTGTTATGTTCCTGTTTGTGCCTTGTCAGTCGCCGACACTGGTGCGGCGGTCGGTGATGATGACGGCAACCTTTGGATTGTATTCCGGAAATAAGGGTATATGCAAAATAGAAAACATTGCTCAGGTTTTGGACTTGATTGTAGTATGAGCTTTTAGCCCAATATCAAAAAAATCCTTTTATGGATAATTTGTTGGTGGACTATAGGTTTATTTTGTATTTTCCTATCTGGGTTTTCAATCCTATTAATAATAATCTTTTTTTTTTTTTTTTTTTTTTGGGGGGGGGGGATTATGTATAAGTATAATTATGTTAATATCTAAATTAGATGCCCTTTTGGCAAAAAAAAAAAAAAAAAAAAAATTAGATGCCTTTGTACCAGTGAAAAGAGAAATTTTAAAATGAAAAATAGAAATACAGAGAAAACAAAAATTGTACTGGTATTGAATTGAAAGCATAAATATAGTCAGAGATGTGGACCTTGCAAGTTGCAGAGAAAGAAAGAAAAGAGAAGAGAGATGTGAAAGAACAAAAACTACCATAAGAAAGACAAAAACAGTAGAAAACAGTTGCATGGGAAGTCCGTGCTCAGTAGTTCATTTTAATGAGCTGGAAGACATAAACTCCCATACCAAGCAGTCAGTTTGGCTGACACTTCTTTCTTTTCTTTATCTTAAATTTTTTTTTTTTTCAAAACCCAGGGGACAATAGAATGTTTCTCTGCTTTTCTTTTTTTCACTATTTTTTATAAATTCAGACAACTTTCCAACAAGCACATTTCAAAATGATAATTAAGCAAGCCCTAATCAAAACTTAATAATCAATTTATTACTAATAGAAAGGTATTTATGGTGGCCTAATTAGTGTTTTAAGTGCTAATTCATATATCACTGGGAAAGACTGATCAAGTGTACGTGGATAAACTATTAAAAAAAAAGGAAGAGTAGGATTTGTGGGTTAATTTTCAACTTGTTTTAATTGTAAGGCACGCAGGGTACTGAGAAGAAGAGAGAGTGTGTGTTTAATGCAGTAAGAAGTTATGAGATTCACGTGAGAACACAAAATCCAAACAAAATCTAAAGAAAGATCACAGCAACAACTAATAGCCAATAACCAATAGGTAGGGTCAACATATAGGAAGAAAGAAAGAAAGGTAGATGATTTTTATTAGTATTATAAATATACTTAATAATATAAACGAGAATTTGAAATAAGAATAATAGCGACCAAAATCAAATCGAAATTAAATAATTAAATCATAACACTTTTCTCTTTTTTTTATTTTCTGTTGAAAAAATTGTTTTATTAATTCAAGATTTATAAACACATTAACACTAACTCTCCATTTAATAAGGGCTCTTTTGCATGCAACAGCAACGCTTATAATATATCCTTCTTTTTTTTTTTTTTTTTCTCTATATATATTCTATTCTTCTCTCTTAAACAGGAGATGAAATGTCAAAATCTAAAGATCACTTGTCACGTCTCAATCACCTTAGATTCTCTCTCTCTTTTCTTTGTTTCCTCAAGGGAGGTTTTTTAATGCTTTCTTTCAATAAAAAAGACAGCTATGTGTGACTGGGTTTTTGATGCAGTAGAGTAGAAGAAGAAACTATAGCACTAGCTTCTTCTTTCGTTTACACTAGAGTCTAGACCAATAACCTAATATTATCACAAGAGAGTGTTCAAAAAGATTTTAAAGGTTTGGTAATGGATGCTGCATTTGCCTCTGAACCAGAAGCTTTTATCCATTTACTTGCCTGTTTGCTTATCAATGCAAGAAGGAAATTACCTTTTATAGCATTCATGGGTCTAAAGTGGAAACTTGTTTCGATTCACCAAAAAGGAATACAAATACCATCCCTAATTCACATTTTCACCATTTGAGTACCTTCTCTTGTCTAGTGTGTAATAATAAGGTTTAAATTAATTACATTGTTTTACCCATGTTTGATGTTTCTTTTATTTTTCCTTTTTTTTTAAAAAAATTAAATTTATCCATTTTCTAATGATAATAATAATAATAATAATCTGTTTATAGCTTCTCCAATATGACCTAAAATGATGTGATTGTAGGTGATCAAAATGACCCATCAACTTAAGACTTAAGATGGTCGTGAATGAGTCTACAATCGAATTGGTTAAAAAGCGTTTTTAATTGGTTAAGCCGTGCGGTATGAGACTCTGAGATCCCATGTTCAATGTTCGACGCTCACAAATGTGGGTAATTGTTGATATATTATAAAATTTTGAGTTTACAGTGCAAATGTTTTTTAACGGGTATTCATCATATACTAATATGTAAATAAGAATTCTATTTAATGATAAAATAAATAAATAAATAAAAAATCTTATGATGGTCAAACATGACTTGAGGTCAGCTAATAAGCTAATAATGGCTAGAAAAAATTCAATTCAAGAAACTAGTAATTGTTTTTTAACTGATGGGACGCCGTAGGGATATCCTACCTCTCTGTTGTGACGGCCGTAGGCTTTGTTGCCTATAGGATCTCATCTCGTATCTTTAGTTTTTTCATTACACCAAAATAAATAAATAAATAAATCACCCACTCGTTCAGTTGTCTGGTGACCTAGTGAACATTTTCTAGTCACTAACAAGGATTTTCCCAACCCAGACATGGAATAGACCTTTGGATCATGAAAGAAGGCTCTTTACATTGCCTAGTTCCTTCAGAACCAACCCAATTACCAAAACAATAGTATTTCAATCCAAACATGGTCACATAGTAGGGTGCGCATTCAAATTTTGACAAATTCATTATCCATTCTGTCTTCACTTTGAGACTGCAGCAAATTGAGACGGAGAGGAACTAAATTTTATATGATTTATAAAATACAGATGGAACTATGGAGTTGGGTAAGACATGGCAATTGCCATCCATGCAGCACTTTGATTCATCAAATGGATGTATTTGGACCAAAGTGAAAGGCATCTAAATCAGATTTCCCTTGTCCTATTACACAGCAGAAAGATAGACCTATTTCCAAATAAATTAATTTTTAGCTCCAATGCATCTAGCTCATGTACGAGGCAAGAGATTTTTCCTGATTAAAAAGAAGAAAAAAACAGTAGATTTAGAATCCTTCATCAGTTAAAGGGGTAAATTTGAATGTAGTGGAAGATATTTTACTCTCAATGTCTCTGGAAAGACAAAATATATATACAGAATTCAGTCTCTTTTGCTATCCAGAATTACACTGAATGTTAAACTGGGAAAACCAAATACTGAGGTAGCAAGGTACACAACTCATATGCATCATTTTACTGAAAGAATCAGACAAACATTCTAGATATCAGCAGCATCAGAAATAACATATCTTCCTTTTACCCTAAGGGGGGTAGTTCACATATTTTCCAACTTATTTATACATTATACAATGTCTCAGGTACTCTTTTGTTTTCCATATCCATGGGCCCAGAAGGCAGTGAAAATACGTGACCTAAGTGTAACACATCTTTCACCAGAAAAGGTGAAAAGAAATATCATGGAATTTATTATCATTGGTAATTGTCATTATATTCACACTTTTCCTATGGCTAAATTAACACCCCTAAAGCTCTACCCTTAATCTAACCTTTTTGTGTCGTACAATACCAAAAAAATCTGTACAGTTTAAAAAAAAAAAAAAAAAAAGGGAATATAACTTCCCTTTCTGTTAGGCCTTGGTATTGCATTGCAGAAATAAGAACATCCTGGTAAAATTTAAAATTATCTTACAGTTGAAATTGTTTAACAACTTTACAACATGATAATGTCAATACACTAATGTGAGATAAATAACTGAGCTTCCCAAAATTCTCTAAAATGCTGCAAACTTTTCCCATTAGGAGGCTCCTTAAATGCTACAGCAATTCTGAAAACATCATTTTTTAACCCCAGAACATGAGCAATGACACAACCTTCACTACTTTGGTACACATGCCTCAACAGTCAACACTAGTATTTCTTCATATCTCCACTAGAAATTATTTGTCATCCTATGTTACAACAGTTCTCCAAAGAATATGTTTAGGCACTAGATTAAAGTTCAAAAATTAGACACGAGTTTGGTATAAACCAAATTAGACACAAGTTTGGTATAAACCAAACTAAAAGATGTATTATATTAATGCTTAATATCCATTTTAAATCTTAAAATTAAACAGAAGACGAAAATAATACATTTAAAAGACAGCTTAAGCAAAACATAGAAATGCAACACACAATGATCATATACAATTAACATCTATCCAGGATTTTTTTTTCATACCTGTTACAATGGTAGCTGATAACTACAAAGAGTATGAAGTCAAACACGGAAATATTGACGCCTTGATGGAAAATAACATCATCACACAAAATGGCTATCATATTCACCATCTCCGTACTAAAGATGTGAGCAACTGCAACCATTTGTAAATAATTATCTATTAGGAATTAGTAATAAGCATCTTAAAGTATTAGCAGAAGCATAAAAGCCAATACAAACCTATCAAGGACAAATAAGTAATTGAACACAGATGCAATTTCAAGAAAAAAAAAACGAAAGAGAGAGAGAGAGAGAGAGCAGCTAATATGTTTGTTCAGTCTTGTTGAACACACTGCACCTATGAGCATATAAAAGGGACAGGACAGACAAAGGAAGGAATTTCAACACATGTAATTGGAAATATGCATCTTTATAACAAACAAAATTAAGGCTCCATGATGCATAATTGATGCAGAACACTGGGTTCTCACACCCAAATATTTCAATTCAACCAAAAAAACAGAACATATTTATAGAGGCTACATCATCATATAGAGAAATAAAATAGAAATTTGTCAAGTGACCCAACAAAAATACAAGTACTTATTCAAGTTTCCTAATAGAATAAAAGTTGTAAGGTCCTTCTCTTCAAAGATAGACTTAGGACATGATTAGGACTTGGGCTCCACCTAGGGGTGAGTAAAACCGAACTGAAACCGAACCGACTAATTCGGTTTGAAAATTTTAAAACTGAATTAAATTTCAGTTCGGTTCGGTTTTTACCCCAAAAAATTTGGTTAAAACCGAACCGACCGAACTTTATATATATATATATATTAAACATATATTAAAATTTACTTGAATTTTATCTCAAATTTATGAAAAAAAAGAGAAATAGCAAAAAAAAAAAAAAAAAAAGCCAAAACCGATCAACCGAACCAAACTTTTTCGGTTCGGTTCAGTTTGATAAAAATGCAAATTTATATTTTCGGTTTTTCAACTGAACCGAACCAACCGTTTGCTTACCCCTAACTCCACCAATGGAAAATATATACTTGCACAATTCAGAAGCCAAACTTGGACAGAACCAGAATTTGGTAATGGAACCATTTCAGAGGCCTTAAGTGCACAGAAGAGCACAGTACAAGAATCTTCATAATGTAGCCATTATGAAGTGCAATGAGTATATGCAAGTCATGATAAAATAATTTGCAAGCATCATTACTGCAATAAAAAAAAAAAAGTAGTAAAATTTTACACACATAATGCACATATTTCCAGTTGAATACCTCAAATAGTTCAAAGGGGCTACCCTGCCGGTATACATCATTCTTCTTACTGTCTGCATTAGGAAGAATGCTCGATAATAGCGCTCTCCATCCAATAAGCAAAACAGCAGAGCTTCCCATTGTTACTAAGATAAAAGTATATGGTGGAATATGTCCAGATTTTACAGACCTTATAATTAATCCCAGCTGCCAAGAAATTAGACGGGAAAGAAAGGAGCTTAGTTTATTTACAGCCAATCTGGACTGCTAAAGCCACATACCATGTAAAAAGAACAATTAAATGAAAAGCATTAATTAAAAAATAGCAAGGCATATATAGAGAAAACTTAAAAGTTAAACCTATAAACCTGAGACCTAACTTCAATTGGGACATGAAAACAATGCTTGATAGAGATTGCACATTTATGTCTAATGTTGAACAAGAAAACATCGAATTCTAAAAGCTTACATATTTATCTTAAAACAAGCAGATGCAACATACTCTAGATGTCTGTTGTTAGAATTTAGCATACCAAGTGATCAGGGATAAAAATTGTAACCATATAATCAATGATAGAAAATCTATAAGCTTTATGTTGGAAGTTCTAGCCAAGCCTCTAGTGAGCAGCTTAAGACTGGTAGGCTCCCAATGCACACACGGGGCATGAACAAATTAGAAAAGCTATTGCTCCCTTCCACAAGACATGCTATAAAAATTTTATCACTATATAAACACATGTATTAGGATTTTTAATTTTATCACTCGTTTTTTGTAATTCTCTCACATCATGACAACTCTAAAAAAATTTATTTAAGTACTCTCATATTTTTATGTATGTTGAATTTTTTAATATTTTATAAAAAAAAATTGCAAAACATTTTTAATATATTAAGCGTATTTACATTTTAATTTTGTTTGATTGATACTTTGTATATCTGAATCTGTTAACATTTTTTAAATAAATTTATTCTTATTTTTCAGCTATTATTTATGAATTTTATAAATATAAAAAAATATATTAGTAATACTATATATATATATTCATAAGTAAATATATATAAGTAATGTAAAAAAAAATTAATAAAATATATAAGTAATATTAATAATCAAAATATCTCCAATTATATATATATTGTGAGTTTAAACCTAATTAAAATCTAATTTTTAAATTTTTATGCATTAGATTCCACTATCTAAAAGCATCTAAATTTGAATTAAGATAAGACAAAAAAAATTCAAGTGGGGAATGAGAATCCCCGTGGGAATGGAGATTCCTGCGGGGACGAGGATGAGAACTAAATTGTCCCTATTTGTAAGGCAGGGATGGAGATGGGGATGGGGAATGGTACCCCCGCCCCGTTGCCATCCCTATTCTATCTTATATAGGTTCCTCATGCAACACAATTACACTACACTCTATAGGCATACGTCCTTTCAGAGGTTCCATCGTTGGCTTTTCTATTAGATGTTCAATATGTGTAATAATGGAGGCTTTTATTTCCTAACAAGCTAAGACAGAGGAAGCTAAATTGAATCTACTTCTTTAGTATAGAAGTCAGAATGCTTCAGTCATTGCCAAATTAATACCCTTAATAACAACATCCACATTTTAGAAGCAGAGTGGCTGCTCAAAAAATCATAATAATGAACCAGGTGTTCAACTCAAAAGTCAAAATATCACAAATGCGTACAATCCACCATGTAACCAAATTCACTGCCATACAATTAAGAGCATCTTTGATATTTAAAGAAATGAACATTCTCTTCCAAAGGAAGCAACTCTTTCTTATCCACTAGTATCAACAGAATGAAAATAATCAATGCAATTTCAAAATGTTAACCAAAGGTAATGTTTGTACATCCCTCCATTGAAATTCACATGAAGATTTAAAGGTATCATCTATCATCTTGAATACTTTCGGAAAATGAAAGACACCATCAAGTATAATAGTGTGGGATCTGACAAATTTGATGTCATGAAAGGAATTTAGAGCTATTCACACCATTTTTGTTTATGACTGACCTTTCAGCAATGGCTGGATGCTACATATGAAATATATGAAACAAAATTTGTCAATTCAAATTCAATAAACATCCAAACTCACAAGGCAAAAGGTTTCTGCAATCAAGAAAATAATTAGACCAAGGCATGAATGGACTCATAAAACATCATGGCAGTATATAACTAGATATCCTACTAAAAGAAGACATAGACAAGGAAAATATGAGTCCATAAAGAAAATACAATAGTATGAAACTGGATCTCCTAATCAAATATTTCCAAAAAGAAATTGATGGGTCCAAGTCCAAGATATCAAGTTAAGCACATAATTATTCTGAAATCAGGTATTATATAGGTGAAGTCTTCCCAATATTATTGTAATAATAATTAAGAAAAATTGTTGACATGCAAATTCTTCAATTGTGGGTAGAAACATCAGGGAACACTGAAACTTACAGGAACCCCCAGAGCCCATGATTTAACAGCAGCAATAACCGCCTTAGAAACACCATTCATTCCACATCCATCCATCCCATAACCTCCAAGGAAGTAAGCACCCAAAAACCACCCTGTTCATTTTAACCCAAACTCATTTTCTTTTAAATATAAACCAAACAGACATACAATAATAAATAAAAATAAATAATGAAAGTACATATATACCAGCAATAAAAGGGTCAGCAGTGCGCAATGTGTCAAAGTCCAAAACAGAGTAGCCATGGCTAAATCTCCCAATTGCAGAGAACAAAAGCAATGCCAATACATCTCCACCAGCAAATAAAGCCACGCGACTGCAACAAAAATTTAGGGAAAATCCCAGAGAAGAAGCTCAAACAAAGATTGAACAATAAATAAATAATTTTGAAAAAAATAAAATCGAAATTACCCCCATTTGTCGATACGTGAAGAAGAAGAAGACCTGGGCTTCTCGAACTGGATGACACCTTCCAAAGGAACATTCTCTTGACCAACAAAAACGGTGTCGTCACTGCTGAAAGAGGGAGGAGGAGGAGGGGCTGAATTGTTGTTAGAAAGAGGTTGTTGTTTGGTTGCAGAGGAGGAATCTACATCTCCGTCAGCTTTAGCGAGAGTAGGATAAAGGGGTTGTTTGTTGGAAATGAATTTGGGTCTGGTGGTAGTGGAGAAGAGAGGTGGATTTTTGTGGGTGAATTTGAGAGGAGATATGTGGGTACATTTTCTGGCTGATAGAGCTCCTCCAGGACCTTGGCTTACCACCAACATTTTCCCTCTGTTTAACACTCAATTGGCCGCTAGAGAAGTTTGTTATTTTTCAACTATCTACCATTGGCATGGGCTTCTCTGCTTTGTCTCTTTTATTGCTTATCAGTCATGGCCATGGGCGGTTTCTGAGGTTTCTTGATTCTGTGGTATGGGCTTTAATGCTGTATTGTGAATAAACCTTTTTCAATTATGCTATTACAAATAGAAAAATATCCTCCACAACTTCTGTTTTGTAAAATTTTTTATTTATATTTTTGCATGCCATTAGTTAATTTTTTGCGAGACCCAAAAACCTACATTTTACAAAATTTTCTGTAATTATATAACTCTTTTAAAAATTAAATTTATATGAAATCACTTTAACAATTTTTTTCAATTGACTATATATATTTTTTATATTATTTTTTAAATTATCAAAAAATAATACTTAAATTAAATAAAAAAAAAAATTAATAATAATTATATTAAAAAAATATATAATCAAAACCATGGAAAGCACCTACCACCACTAATATAGGCATTTAGAGTATATTATCCTCTACAAATTCTATTTTAAATTTTTTTAATTTCCTAATAATTTTCATTTCCTAATGACAAAATTACAATTTAACTCCACATTGCTCATTTTACATAAAAAGAGAATACGTCTTTATTCTTTCTTTGTTTTTTTTCCCTCAAAGACCTTTGTGAGAGAGAAAGAGAGAGCAAATGATGTTTGTAATGAGGAAAAAGATTTGGCAAGGCAGAGGTTGTAAAAATTGTAACATATGAAAAATTCTATTCATTAAGATATACTATCCATTTGATGAAACAAAAACCCTCGTCATAAGGAATTTCATGAAATTGAAATTATAAATCTTAATACTCTTGAGTGAAGAATTCCAAATAGAAAAAAATATATATGAATTAAAGTGTTGGTGAGGACTTTAAACCGGCTGGCAGATTGTCATTTATTAACTTAGGTTCCAATTTTCTGTATTCAATACTAAATAAGCAGATTGTATTTGCAGGCATTAGTATTTAGCATAACAATCAATTTACATCAAACTTGCGCATTGGCCCAGATTCAAATATATATATCTACTAGAACAAAATAAATACCGCAGACAAAACAAAAGGATAGCTTCAAGACCTTCGGTTGAGAATGGGCCTTGGTATAGGAAAACTGTAGCAAGATTAAATTAAGGGCATACTTGGAGAAAACTGCAGCTAAGTTTTTTCTTAGACCACTGCAAACCTTTTAATATCTATATTTGCAATAGCCTCACTTCACCAAGTATTGGCCCAAGTTGCTCATCATACTGACCAAACGCCAACACCCCATTTCAGAAATAAACTTGGCATATGCTGAGTATCACTTAAAGCTCAACAGTCGAAATGCTGCAAGTACTTGCGTTGAAGAAACCTTAGTTATGTGGACTTGACTAGTACTAAAATGTAGGGCAAGAACAGAGGATACATCAAATAAAAGGAGAACATATGATATGCATTTTATGGACAAATTTTGATATTAACAACCCAAATTCACGGGCAAAGCTTGATTTTGTTCACCTCATGAAAAAAAAAAAACCAGATAATAAAAACAAAAGATAGAATGACAATTTATAAATTTCATTCACGGAAACCTGGACCATTCAAGGGTTTAATTCCAAACATGAATCGTTTTTATAACATCCTACTCTCAACCTAACCCCTTAATAATGAGATGAAGAATAATGTACTTTCAACTTTTCTGCTACTCAAAAAATAAATTTACTGAATACAGTTTTTCAATTCAAAAAGGACCACAGTTTTTAACTAGCAAAGAAGTCATCTACAAGTAATCCATCCTTCAATCACATGAAAGAAATAAAAAATTGCACACGAAAAGACATAATGCATATATATACATAAGGTTGTTACTGTAATGAGCCATGTGCAACACAATTCCCCTTGTAATTTCTATGGCCTACTTAAAGGTGAAAAACATAAAGAAAAAGTTAGATTTAAATGCATTTATGTTATAGACAACTGAATCACATACTTACAAATGATCGAAACTAGAGAAGACACACGGCAAGCAACATGTTTATGAAATAGAATTGGCACATGAGAAACAGACAACTGAACAGTGATGGTTTCCCTAACCCAATCAGTGAAAGAATTTCCTATCCCTCAATGTCCATGAAATATGTGTACAGGGTGGTCAACTAGAACTACCTACAGCTAAAGATTTCAGCTGTCCATAAGACCTAGTCAATTCTGTTAGCTAGAACCACCAGCATTATTATCGTTCAAGCCTGAACGATCAACTCCTGACTTTATGCCTTCAATTGGAGGCAGTATAGCTTCAGGTAGCAGATGTCCATTGCTACCAGAAAC
The DNA here is from genome assembly GCA_949750685.1 of Vernicia montana. Classification (NCBI taxonomy): domain Eukaryota; kingdom Viridiplantae; phylum Streptophyta; class Magnoliopsida; order Malpighiales; family Euphorbiaceae; genus Vernicia; species Vernicia montana. Next base: position 30,029 of record CATKHJ010890363.1, read on the forward strand.
CTCATTCAGTTTTCCATTCCCACTAGACCCAACAATCCCACTGTGCCCACCCATCATCATGCCCATAAAGCTAACACCACCATTCATGTGAGCCGGATAAAGAAAGGCATTGTTATAAGGTGAAGGGAACATTGTGGCTCCAACCATCACAGGGCCATTCCAAGGGTTCCTAGGGGCAACCGGTGTAACTCCAAAGCCAGGTCTGCCATATCCTAATATAGGGTAGCCACCATAGATGCCTGTTCCATAATGATACCCTCCAACACCACTATACCCAGGAAGAGGAACGTAACCTGGTAGAATTTCATATCCAGGACCATAGGGAAGGTAATTTCCAGGTTGAGAACTCTTACTAGAAGAGCCTCTTACACCACTTTTTGTGATATATCTACTGTTACTACCATTAAATCCTTCTTTTGGCACAGCCCTCTTAACCTCTACAAGCCTACCATTTAGCTCATGAAAAGTGTTAAGCATTACCTTATCAACAGATTCTTCAGAATCAAATGTGACAAACCCAAAGCCCCTTGGCCTGTTGGTTGAGCTATCTTGCATCACAACTACATCTACTATCACACCAAATCTCTCAAAGTAATTCTTAAACTGTTCCTCAGTTAAACTAGAGGATAAACCCCCTACAAAGATCTTTTTAGTCCTAAAGTAATTATTGCCATTACCAGTACTACGATTCTCGCTGAAGCCACTATTCTTTTGATGGTTGGAAATTTGTTGCTGCTGCTGCTGCTGTTGAAATTGCAGCTGTTCACTCTTGGGTATAGCTTTCTTCACTTCTACCTAAATGAAAGAAAAATTGCTAATAAATTAAACAACCCAGAAACTAAAAATGATAAAGCTCCTAGTAATACAAAAAAAAAATCTCAAATTTCAATGATTTTGACAACTCTCCCAAGTCCCAACCTTCCCAAATGAAAGCATATATAACTATTAAAGTAAAAAAGCTGCTAATTTTCCTACATGCACCTTATCAATTTAGAACACCAACGAACAAACAAACACCACCACGTAAGATCAAATAAACAAAGACTGATAAAAGAGAGCTGAAAAAAAAAACTAACCGTTCTTCCTAATATAACATGAGAGTCTTGAAGGGCTTTATCTGCGAAGATAGGATCAGAGAACCAAACAAAGCCAAATCCTCTTGGACTTTTGGTGTTCTTGTCCTTAGCAACAAGAGAACCTAAAACCGCACCATACTTGCCAAAATGAGCTCTCAAAGCATCTTCACTTGTCTCCCGAGATATACCACCGACAAATAGCTTAGCTTTATCGATATCCATCATAAGTTACCTTCGCAGAAAACCCTAATTGGACTGAATTTCGAAAACCCCCAAATTGGAACAAAAACCCTAGAAATTTTGTTTTCTAGGGTTTCTGATACGAGCAACAGATCCACCCGGTGAAAAACACACAAAGTCTCCGAGATTTTACTTTTTAACTGCTAAATGCTTTTAGCTAAGTGGGCTTCTGACTCAATTTACTTACGGTCCAATAAGAATATTTTCTAATTGGACCTAATCCAAGTAACTTCCAAGTTCCAACCCACCTCAGATGCCTTTTTTTCTTTTTTAATTATTTAAATTAAATAATATGAATTAATATTTCTCCAGCATTAAATTAAATTATAAAGTGCCACCTATCGCTATGTGTATAATATAAAGTCTATTATTTTAATTTTCATTATTCATTTTTTTACTAAAGTATTAATGCATTTATTAAAAAATATATATATTAATTTGATTGAAAATTTCATTAATTGAAGCATCAATTTATTAAATTGGCATTTAATTTAAGATCAATAATCTTAAATTATCAGTTGTTAATATAATTGAAAATTATTATTGTAAAATTAATAAATTCTGTGATCATGAAGTTATGAACTTTCATGGTGAGCCCATAGCATGTTTTGGTTTTGCCCTGTCTGTTTAATATCCCCTACACTGATGGAAGATAGCTGAATGTGTTCAACCATGTCTATTGACTATTGTCTTCATTTTGACATTAATAAATATTTACTATTTTATTTTTTAAATAATAATTGAATCTAATCGAATCGAGTTTAAATATTTTCAGTATTAGTTTGAGCCGAACTCAAGCTTCAAAATTAAAAATCTATTGATCTCGAATCGAGTTTTAAAATTTGAGTTTCTTAATCGAGTCGAGCTATTCGATTCGATTCGGCTCAACTATACTTCTAATTGCCTACAATGTAAAGTTAAGCAAAAAAAAAATTCTAAAAAAAACATGAGGTTTGTACACAAATATCCTAAAAAGATAAAATATTCTCATACATGCCTTTTTTTTTTTTTTTCAAAAATACACTTATTAAATTTTCTATTTCAAAAATGCCTTATTTTTAAAGGTATATCATAAATATATCAAAAGTATATTAAAAGTATATCATAGGTATATCACAAATATATTACAAGTATAAAAAAAATAAACATTTTTAAAAATCTGGAAAAAAAAAAAAAGTACTTTTAGAAGAAAAAAATTAAAAAAATAAAATAAAAAAAGAAGATGTATTTAGTGTAATTTGCTGAAGAAACATAACAAGCTCTAAGCCCATATCTAACTTTTAGCAAAGGCCCAAATGGTTTTCTTATAAATGGACTTTCTATTGTCAAGGCCCAATAATAGGATCAATAATAACTTATTGAACTGAAATAATTTATATTTTCTTGTTATATTTGAGAATACACAAATATTATAATTGAAGTTCTTATTTTTCCTCTCTTTTTATTACGTCTCATTAGATTACCATAAAATGGATTTCGCATGTTTTTAAATTTTAGATCACATTTTATAAAAATGAATTTTTAATTTTTAATATTAAATGAGGTTTTGGTGAGTGATGAATGATAGATGGATGTCAAAATAACTAACTTATAAATTTTTTATCCGAATTCTGATTAAAAAATGATAATAATAATTTTTAGTTCTTCATTGTACATATAATTTAAAAATAAAATAACATTTTGTCACCTGTATTTATTCTTTTTTTTTATCTTAATAAAATACTTTGATAAAAAAAATTTTAAAAAAAAATGCCTTATAGAATTAGCCTTGACATGCATGAAGCCGTTTCTAGTTAGGTAAAAATAGAATATATAATAAATAAATAATATGGGTAAAAAAAACAGTAACAGAGGTTGTGCAGAGGGATTAAATCCCGAGACCTAATCACATGCCATGGGTTGCAGCTCAATATTTAATTAAAACAATAAGCAAATGTAATTAGTATAATCAACTGGTCTTATGCGTGCGAATATTCGATAATTGCGCTACAAATTTATTAATTTCAAGGATATGTGAACATAAGAATCCACAATAATCATATATCTAATCAATCCTTTTCCCATTTTTAATCCCTTTTGCATGTGACATAACCTTTTTCTAATGCCATCTTGTTCTATGAGAAAACAAATTAATCTATAAAAACTGTTCACGTAGAATCATGTGCTTATAACCTAACAATGAAGTTTTATTATTTTAGAAGCCTCTAATTTGCTTCTTTTGATGTGGGCATTGCACTTAACTTGTTAACTGGCATAAATACTCCAAAATTATAAGTGTTAATTATGGATCATAATATCAAACACGACACGAATTCAACACGAAATTAGCGAGTTTGAATTAGGAGTTATCATATTCGTGTCAACCTGTAACGAGTTTGAATTAGGAGTTATCATGTTCGTGTCAACCTGATTGTGACACGAAAATAATCGTGTCGTGTTGCGAGTTGATCCGTTAATTCAAAAACTACACATTTAACTTATTAACACATTTAACCTAATATATTTTATGATTTTTAGAATATGTATATATAAATTTACTATTAATCTTCTTTATAAATTTATATATAATTATATTTTATGTAATAATATAAATTAATAGGAATTAATTTAGTAAATTTGATAATTTTTAAATATTAAAATAAAAAAATTAATTAATTTAAAATTTTAAACGTGTTATTCGTGTCGTGTCGTATTACTCATTAATTAAGTGGATCGTATTCATATTTAAATTTTTGACACGATAAACTAATCGTGCCGTATTCGTATTGACTGTTATTGAGTCATGGCCGGGTATAGATTCATTAACACGAATGGTCACTTTAGTGTTAATCAAGTTATTAACACACTTTTTAGACCCTAATTAACAAGGTGCCCAGGCTGGGAATAAAATTTACATAGGGCACCCAATCATAGTCCATACTCTATATTAATTAATAATACAAAATGATGATGTGAGAAGTGAGAGAATCATCTCTAGGTGTTATATTAACATTTTCTGGGATTTACCAATCTCACTAGCTTTGCTCTATGTCTTTGTCATCTTCTCGTTGCCAAAAAAAAAACTAAGAATATAAAATTAGAGTGTATATATATAATTAAATATATTTACGTATAAACAATAGGTCGGATCTCTTCGTACATTACAATTAAACTATAATTAAAAATACTTTTTATAGGGTTTTGGGTTTTGGGTCATCACACAAGCAAAGGTATTGCTTATGGTAATGGATGCCATGAGTGGAACCCAAATTTCAACCAAACAAGTCTAAAAAACAATATATATATACTATTACTATATATATATATACACACAAGGGTTAGCCGCTTGATTTAATTTAATTTATGTATTTTTAAGGGTTTTCATATAGTATAGGATTATATTTTAGGTTGGTTCTTGGAAAATTAACCATCCAAGACTATAGCCTATGAAAAAAAAAAAAAAAAAAACCTTCAAAAGAGACATATATAAATAATAAATGGATCAATTACTATTTAATCCCTCAAGTTTGACATAATTAACTAACTAGTTTCTATTTTTTTGAGAAATTAACTATTTAGTCTCTGTATTTTGATTTCGTCAATGAACTAAATTCTTCCGTCCAATTTTACATAATTTTTCTGTTAGTCACTGGTGAATAACCAAAAAAAGCTTTAAATCAATACTTTTTATGCTTTAAATAATTATTTATTTATTGTTCTCTAAAAGAATATATTTGTTATTATAATTTTGATATATATATAGTTAAAAGAAAATAGACACTAATAATATAATTTATCTTTATATATCTAACATAAAATTGAGGATATTAAATTATATACTCAACAATTCAAGCACAATTAGATATTACAAAACTACTTTTATATTTTGGCCAAAAAAAAAATTTTTAGATTAATTTATTTAATATCAACAAATTTTAATTTAACAACCTTAGAGTAATTTCAAATGTGAATAAATTATCAAAACTTAATTAAATAATTATTTATTTATTCACTAGAGCAAAGATTGACTATAAAAAATATTCATTGATTTCTTTAAAATTCATGGTCATCACCTTTAAATGCTAGGAAATTTCAAAGAAAAAAAATTAAGCAACCACAATAACACAAGAAACAAAAAAGAGAGAAAATTCATTCTCTAGTATTTACATTAAAGTTATTCAAATTAAACATCATCAATACCCAACAAAAATCAAGCAAATTATCACCAAAATCCACAGAAATGAAGAAAAAAAAAACTTGAAATTTGATTCACAAATCTAACAACCGACAAAGATTAACTATCCCATCAATGGAGATCAAATCAACACCAAAACTTATAAAGCAACCCAAAAAAAAAATCTCAAGAACACCTAATACAAAATCGAACACCAGAAACCCAAAAAATCTCAAAAATCTCAAGCACAAGCGAACCAGCACCAAGCAAACCAGCACCGTCGCCGCTGCACAAATCTGGAGACTTGAAAGCTGTAGTATAAGCTTTGACCCATCACAAGCGAACCAGCACCAACATATCGCACCGTCGCCGCCGCTCAAATTTGGAACTAGAAGCTTGAGTAATGGATTTGGCGACAATAACGGTTGTGAATGGTGCCGATTCGCCGCTGCTTCTCTAGCCAATCCCAATTCCTCCACCACCACCTCTTCTGCCATTGTCGTTTCCTCTCTCTTTCTTTTCTTCACAACTTCCTTTAAAAACCCATAATTACTTCCTACAAAGAATTCGGTTGATGCAATCTCCCAGGCCACCGGTGCTACTCCATAGGCCTCAAATTCTCCACCTGATTTGCTCCTCTCGACGGCGTAGACATAGCTTTTCTCATCTCTAGGGTCATCATACTCATTGGTCGAGAAATCAAAGGCGATGAGTGAGTGCTATGCCGTTTGATTGTGCGATGGGTTAAAGGGGTTAAAGATTGGAGACAAGAACGAAGAAAATGGTAGTGTTGCTGGTGGTAATGGTGACGAGAAGCAGGAGGAGAAAGAATGTGTATAAAAAGGAAATAGAGAGATATATGTATAAAAAGAGTATTACAGGTATAAAATTATATTATAATTTAATTAAAAATTTATTGAAGGGTTGGCTAACGGAAAAGGCATTCAAAATTGGACGGAATGACTTAATTCATTGACAGAATCAAAATATAGGGACTAAATAGTTAGTTTTTCAAAAAGATGAGACTAATTAATTAATTAGGTCAAATTTAAGAGACTAAATAGTAATTTGCCCATAATAAATTTAAGCTCACTTTGAGGGACCACTTGGAGTTTCAAATGGACAAATTTCATTATATATATATAAATTCTTTTAAAAAAAAAACTTGTTAAATGATTGAATTTTGATTTAAACAAATATTTAGTTATTGAAAGTTTAGGGGTTATTTGGTAATATTATAACCACATAATATTTACAAGGATATTTTAATTTTTTTCATTTATTTAATGAAAATTTATAATTATGTTCAATAGAATGATTATTTTATAATAATTTTAATCAAATGGTACAATTATGATTAAATTTACAAGTTTGAGGTATAATACCATACTTTTAAAGAATATAATAAAATTATAAAAAAAAAAAAAAATACAGGTATTTCAACCCAATAAACCTACTATTAAAATATAACATTATTTTTTTCTGATTGACTATGAGACTGACATTTCAATCTAACTATTATTTGAAATATAACTTTTTTTTTCTTTTCATTTTAGAGTGCATGGTTAAGAAAGCACTTGCTTTTTTAAAAAAATAAAACTGAGAAATGTGCCTATGTATGTATATATTCAAAGTGACCCACCCACATATACAAACAGAAAGAGAAAGGAGTAAGGAGTCAAATATACGTGTGTGTGACCTTACACAAATGCTTTCTTAATGGTATGCGAAGACACCTTTTAGTCTTTCATAAAAAGCATTCCAAGTTGCAATGCAACTGTTTTCCTATGGTAGAGAGGTCTCATGTTGCCCATTTCCTCTGGTTATAGCATTTGAGAATACAAAAGAGACATAATTACTATATCTTTTTTTTTCCTTTTCCACATCCTGCTTATAATTATATTAAAGAGTCTTTCTGTGATGGATTAGGTTTATATATAAATATGAATTTATAAGCGTCATATCGCTCATTTTTAATTTTTAACCGTTATAAATTTGTTTCATCTAACGACTAAAATAAAAAATGAATAATCTGACGGTTATAAATATAATTTTATCTATAAATCAGATGTATTATAGAAAGAGCCTTATATTAATTAAATTGACTTTATATCCATTGGATAAAATGTTTTTGTTTGAATATATATGATTTTGTTTAATCAACTATTTGAATGGAGGATGTGCAGTGTATATATGTCGAGTGTATATTTTAAACTGCAACTCTTTCAACAACTCTTGTATTTATATATATATATATTAAGTTATGTTTAATTTGAGAGATTTCAAATATATTTTATTATGCTAATATCGAAATTACTTTTACTAATAAAAAAATATCGTTTTATATGTTATTAAAATAATTAATTAAGAGTATTACTAAACATTTTGAAATTTTTATGATTATAACATATGATAAATTTATATTAAAAATAAATTTTAATGACTCTAATTTAATTAACACATTATTTTTCTCAACAATAGGTAAAATAATAGTTTGAATTTTTTTTTTTATATAAAATTGTTGGAGAGTAAATCTCAATAGACTCACCCAAGCATCTCAACTAGGCTGACATTTCTTTAGCGCTCTCATTATCAGATCTGAACCATTCTTTAAAATAAGAATAAAAAAAAAATAAGGAGTACAACTCTTTAAAAAAAGAGAGAAAATACATCAAGAAACAAATATGTAATTAGTAATTCCATTGTCATCATCAGAAACTAAAGCACTATTAAAAGAAAGAGCACTGGACCACCAACGAGTACTAGAAAGAACAATAGTTTTGACTGAAAAAACATCTGCCACTGCATTTTTCTCATGAAAAATGTGAGTTGCAACAAATTTCATATTATCAATATGATCAAGACATTATTGCTACACTAAACGCTATTTTCATGGAACATCTTGAGATTTTGCTCTTAGCAAAAAAAAAAAAAAAAAAAAAAAAAAAAAAAGTCACATTCCCATAAGAGTTTATGTCACCCCAGCTCCCATGCTTTGCGAATAGCATAGATGGTAGCAACAACCTCATCTTCAAAAGCATAGCATACCCCTATTGGAATTGCAAAATATCAATGGACAAAACTTCTATAATTTCAGAATACTCCTCTAGCTCTTGCTTTATCCGGGGCACATAATTTGAAATTAGCTTACCCTTAAAAAAAATCAACAAATTTGATATAAAACTTTCATTTAATTCAATAAGATGAAGTTTTTAAAATCTCTTTTCAACTAAAATCTCTTATCTTTTACAATTTTGAAATCTCAATTAGCAAGTGAAATTTTATGAAATCTCTCATATGTTGCCTCACTTTGATTTTTTTTTTATAAATAATAATAATAATAATAAGACCAGGCTGTAATGAGACAGAGAGAGAGAGAAAGAGTAGAGAATACAAAACCCAATGAGATGAGACTGGAGAGTGTAACCTTTAGAAATGATGAAAGACAACCCCTAAAAAACCTTGGAGCATATAGGTCTATACAAATGGGACACAAAACTAGATGCAGCTAGAGTTAAAAATTTGTTATTGGAGCTTTGGTTCAATGGTAATATAAAAGTATTATCATGAAATTTTAAGAGATTTCATGATTTTTGTTTACCTTTGAGTTATATTTATAATAATTGATATATAGTTGTTATTTAATGATTTTGTTTTGATGTTATATTTAATTTTATAATTAATCTTATGATGTACTATATAATATTTTTCATTAAAAAAACTAAACTAAAAAAAAAAAAAAACTTGTTCTTGGACAAGGAAAGGACAGGCATGTATGGTGGCCCTTTGGAGATTTTTAATTCCTATTTATTTTGACCAAGATGTACAAAAGGTGGTAAGACATACCTTTGGGATTACACACTTTTCGGACTTGTAAAACCCCTAGAAAAACATTTACTATTAAATTTATATTAATTAAGTTCTTGTCTTTTTTCTTTAATTTATATTATTATTACCCTTTCCGAATAGATAAATTTTTTATAATGAACCTTTTAAATTATAGACACATTTTCATTTTATAAGAATAATTTAAATAATTTTTTACTAAAATATCTTTATTTATTTAGTTATATTTATATTTTCAAAAATACATTAATTAATATCTATTAATACAATAATTGAGTTTCAAGAAATTAATTTTTTTAAATTGTGAATTACTATAAAGATACTTTTGGAAAAAAAAAAATTAATGATTTTAACTAAATTAAATTTTAATTCTTAATCCATATAAAAAGTCAGTTGTGTCAATCAATTTGAGACGTAAAAAGTATTATTTTTAAGAGATAGTGTATACAAATCACATTATAAATATTAATTTAATATAAATAAATAATAAAATTCATTACGAGCAGAAAATAAACATTAACAAATTAAATTTTGTATCGTAAACACTGAAACTCAATCTTAAAATTTCTTAATTTCAAATATTCAGTTCAAACTAGGCATCAATGGCATGCATATTATTATAGAATAGAATGATCTTTCATTTTTAATTGAAATTTGAAAACTTATTAAATGAACAAATCTATAGATCCTATATATATATATATATATATATTACAAGACATTTGTGACCCACTATTCTGTAAAGTGTCAACAAATCCTAACAAACTAACACACTAATTGAAAATAATAATAATAATAATAAATAAAATAGTATTTATAATCTGATGGATCAATATGGCCTTCCCAATGCAATATGCATTGTATAGTATATGTCTGTCTGCCTTGGAAACTTGCAGCAGTTTCTTTCTCTCTTTCTTTCTTTCTAAAACTCGAGAGAGAAAAAGAGAGAAATAATCATGTCCTCATCCTTGCAAAATTTAGTATATAAATTGTTGCTTGAGGTTGAGAGATGGAGGGGACCAAAGTTACGATCTTTTGAGTCAGCGACACACCATTAATTTAATTTAATGACTAATAAAGTATTAATTTAATTTAAATAAAACAAAATTTTACAAATATTTAAAAAGAGTATGCTAGTCACGTGACCATCATGACTTCAATTGGGTATACTCACACTCTTCCCCCTCTCATTATTATGTTTGGTTAGGCTTTCTAGAATAATATAGACTTCTTCTTCTTCTTCTTCTTTATTTATTTGCTTTTTTTTTTTTTTTTTTAATTAATTAATTAATATGAATGGATAGTAATAACTATTTTATTGAAAGAAGAAATGTAGCCGTCAAATATAGGGTTTTCTTTATTTTATTTTTTTAAATTCCTGTGTGAGCTATGAAACTACAAAAGCTATAATTAAGCATTTAATTTTGAAGAGTTTAGGGTGTGGAGTGTTGGGAGAGGACAGTAAGTAATAGCTAAGTAGGTAGGTTGGCTTCATCTTCATGCATTGCCAAAAACAACTAATTACTAATATTATTCAATTCAATTTGCCCATATATTTAAATTAATTAATTAATTAATAATGTATGTTTTAATTAGTCTTTTCATTTATTTTTTTTTAGAACGTTGAAAGTTAGAAATCTCATATTTAAATCTTTCAAATCACAAAAAGTTATTACAAATTTAATATGAGATATTAAAGGAGAGGATTACTCAATGTTGTTTAGTTTATAATATTATTTTGATTTATTAAGTCTTCATAGTATAAAAAATAAATAAATACCTTAAGCTCTTGTTTGGCTAAGACAAAATATGGGAGGAAAAAAAAATAAGTAAAGGAAAATAAAGAAAAAAGTTATTTCCCCTTATTTGGGAATATACAGGAAAGTAAAAAGGAAATGAAATAAATCTTATTTTTTCTCCAAATCTTTTCTTTCCAATTTGGAGATAAAATAAAAGAAGATGTTAGTGAGGAAAATAATAATTAACTTTATTTTCCTCCCTATCCAAAAAAAAAAAAAAAATGAAAGAAAATAACCTACTTTCAATTTTTTTTTCTTTCCTCTCCCATAGTTTTTCCCAAACATCTAAGGGTAAAAATATCAAAGTAATACTCCATCAATTCCTTCTTATGACGCTTTTTGAAAGAATTTTTTTTAAATATTTATTATTTTAGAAAATCAATAAGACTGTAATTTTTTTTTTTAATTCTATCATTATTTTTTACTCTATAATTAGATGCAAATATTATCTATTTTTCTATAATAAAAAAAAGTAATTTAATCATCTTATTTTTAAAATTTAGCATAATTAATTATTTTTTAATTTTTATGAGAAAAAAAAAAAACATATAAAAAAAAATTGAAGGGAATAGGATTTTGCGCATCGAAGTTTGTCAGGTTAGGCATGTAAGTTATATATGGAATTTGGGTCGCTAATAGCTATGATTTTTTATTTTTTTTTTTTTTTGGCTGGCCGGTCGGTAATAGCTAGTTTTGTGCTAAAAAGGAAAAACTTAGAAATTACCTTTTAAAAGAAAAGATGCTTTTAAAGTAGCAGCTAAATTAATTTAAGTTTTAAAATTTATTTGCAAATAAATTCTATTTAAAATTTATTTGTAAATAAATTTTTATATGTGGAATGATATAATTTAAAATGTGAAATTCAATTGAATTCAATTTGATTGTGTTTGAAACAGATCTAAAATTGAATATTCATTCACTTTGTTTCATAAATTACCCTTATAAAAATTCAAAGAAAAAAAAATTAATTTTGTTGGCTTAAAATTTCTTGATTAGAAGAAAGTTATATTGAATTTTTTTATTTAATAGATTTGTTGGAGTTAACTGATCTAAAAAAGTGAAGAGGAAAGAAAATGAGAGTATAAAAAAATATAGTTGTAAAATGAGAAGAATAAGAAAGAGAAAAAAATAAAGTTAGGTTGTAAGGGTATTTTAGTCAATAAAATTTACTTGTCAAATTGTATAATTTATTTACAAATTCCACCTATTTTGTTATAATTTAATTTTAGTTATAATCAATTTTATAAAATTAAATTCTCATAATTATAATTGGTCTTTTATTTATTCCATACATAAAAATTTCAAATTTCAAATGAATTCTACAAAATTTTGTTAAATTCATTAATTTCAAACAAGCTCTCAATCAACCCATCTTTTCAAACTTAAAATTTATAGTTAGGGGATGTTTGGTTGATTCCAAATTGAGTATGAAAAATGTTACTAATTAGGCTTTAATCTAGTGAAAAGATCAAAACTGAAGTGTTAGAAAGTTGCAAATTTTATTCTTGGATTAGATTCTTACATGCGTTGGATTAAATTTTATTTTATATTATTTGACGTAAAATATGGAAAAACATTATTGATATAAACATTATCGGAAAAACACTTATTACCGATGGAATATAACATCAGTAATTATATTTTTTTGGTCGGTAACCAGAATTACCAACGGAACATATATGTTGAAAAAACCATGGTCGGTAATATATTACTAATGGAATTGTACGTCCGTCGATAATGACTGTCGGTAAAATTACCAACGGTTCTCTCCATCGATAATTAATAAAAAAATAAACAAAATAAATATGTTCCGTCGGCAATTAATAAATAATATAAATAAATAAATAAATTACTTTGGTAAATAATTAATAAATAAATAAATACATTTCCGTCGGTAAAGGTTGAATATGATTTTTTTAATTTATAATTTAATTTAATTGCAATTATATTTAAATTTAGAAAGTCACAAATATAAAAGTAAATATGTTAATTTATATTAATATAAATAATAAATATACAAAAATAATGTCATAGTATTATATTAACATAACAAAATATAATGTGTTAATTAATATAAAATAAATAGTAAAAAATTTAAAAGTAAAATTCGATCAGTATAAAAAATAAAAAACAATCTAACTAGAATATGTTGTGTGATCATCGCGACTAGCCGGATCATCCAACAAATAATCATCACCATCATCATGATCACCAGCATCAACACTATCTCTTAGAACAAGCGGACGAGTAGCTTGCTGAATTGAAGCATGCAGAAGAGCAAGCGGAGATAGAAGATAAGGTGGTAAAGGTATCTCAGTGGCCGCTAATACGCTCTGTAGCCACTCCACCATACCCCTCAACCTCTCATCTATTCGTTGATCCACATCTTGTTGTATATCCTCGGATGAAGGGGGTGGTGGGGCAGAAGAAGTAATGGCATCGAGATGTTCATAAAAATGTGGTGCCTGAGAACCGATGCCGTAAATCTTACCCTTCCTCCAGCCCCCAATAGTTTGAAAGTATAACTCCCTCTCGTCCACCTGACGAGGCTCGGTGGATCTTGAGGCTGGCTGCGACAACTATTCATGAAGGTTATGATATTCTACTGCATTTTATATAATATTAGTGATTATCATAATAGTATAACATTATAAAAAAATTAATTTTAATTTTAATTTAACCATTTTATTACTTTTATTGACCCTCTATGATTTAGTATCAACAAAGGTTTGCTCGTCATTTTTCTTAGTGTGTGTGCGAATAAAGACCTTAACGGGCAAAGGTTCGTGTTCCAATTGCCCAGCCTGTTGAGAATTGAAAAATATTAACAAGTAAAATCAAAAACTTAAAAAATAAATGAAAATAATTACCAATTTTCTAGCCTGCTCCTCATGGGGTATAGACCCTCCAGTATGCAAAGACGGACAAGATCCTGGACCGCCTTTCTCTATCTTTCTGTTTTTGCTGGCCTGCTGAGATAGCTTCTGGAACTCGAGCCCAATGCTGATGCCATCTCTCTCATGCCTCATCGAGCATCCAGGTCTTCTTCTCCATGTGCTTCACATCGTGAAGCAAGTCTTTGTATAGCAGTATAGCCTTTTTATAGAAAGTTGTCTCAACTAAGACGTCGATTGCCTGATGCCACTGAAATTGTTTATTTAACAATTTAAAACAAATAAAGTTAGTAGTTAGGTAATGAAATTATAATTAATTTAGTACATGTTTATAGAGATTTTATAATTAATTTAGTACATGTTTATAGAGATTTTAAATTATTACATACCTTGAATTTATCCCAATAGAATTTATTTGTTTCTTTAGATACCCTCTTCCACGTGTATCCCTATGGCTCAATTTTTCTTTAAATTATTTCTTTAGACGGATGCGAATTGCAAAATAATTAAATGTTAGTTACAAATAAATTTGAAATGTAGTAAAATTATATACTATATATGATTAGCAAATATGAATAATAATATAAACATACCTCCCACGAAGCAACGTGATAGTGGGTCTCAACTCAGGAGGAGGAACAATATATGGCTTATCGTCAGTATTAGGTGTAGTCGCAGCTTGGGATGATGAAGGTGCAGAAGTAGAAGGAGGTGTAGCAATAGAAGGAGCTATAGAAGTAGAGGGAGGTGCAACAGTAGAGGGAGCTGCATAAGTAAAGGGAGCTGTAGAAGTAGAAGGAGCTCTAGAAGTAGAAAGAGTAGACGTGGAGGGAGGAATCAAATGCAAATAAGGCAAAAAATGTGGTGCTAGAGGTAAGGAGCTTGAAGGTGGCAGTGGCGGAGGCGAGCCTAGATGGTTCGGTGTTGGTGGTCGCAAGTCTGGATGGCTCGATGCTGGATGTCGCAGACCACGACCATAAGGTCGATAAGATGTACTACTATCGCCAGCCACACGTCTCGACATCTGTTCATATAACAAATTTCATATTATTGACATAAGAATACTCTTACATACTGTCCACGAATCATAAAAGTCTATATATATTAAATTGTTATATATATATATACAATTATTGTGAAAAAATATAATTATTCAGAATAAGTTTTTTCTATATCATCTTCTTCAATGATATATTCTGATGATTCGGATTTTGATTAAAACTCAATTTCATCTTCTAACTCAATATCATCTTCCTCATTTATATCAATGAACAACTCATCCGGATCATTTAAAGATCAAGTGGTTCGTCATCTGTAATTTCAATTTGAGGCAAATTAACATTATCTTCTTGGAATGGTGTTTGAGATGATATATTAATCACATATCCGTCCTTAATCTCTACAATTGACATATTAATTAATTCATAAAAACCCAAAACGAAATTTCTCTGTGCAAAATGCAACATGACTGTATTTTGGTCAAAATATATGTGATTCTGACACTTCTTATGATTGCACAGACATCTAATCTTGCTTTCATCCATAAATTGAGGTTGAGATGTAACAAATTGAATGAACTAGTTTATACATAATTTCGGCCTTAGTAAACCGTCCTTAAACCTATAATACATCCAATTTTTATCCAATCTCATAATTAATTCATGAAAATTGTGGAAACACATTGCATTTTAAATGACAAACAATATAATTACTTTTATAATTTGTTGGTTATTATTTTAAGTTCTCAATATCTAATTATACATCCTTATCTCTCCTTACTTATAAAGTAAGAACCTAACCCATTTATAAACTCATTGTTATATAACTATATACTGTAACATTTTATATTTATATTCCTATTAAAATTTCGGCAACATCTTCGTACAGTTCTTTTAATGCAGCAAATGAAAAATGTCATAAATTAAAACATTTTTCAATATGCATTAAGAGAACATATAGAAGATAATAACTAAAATTTCAAACAACAGTATAAAATAAAATGTGTACAGCAAGTTATATTAAACAATGAACTCTCTAAATTATTCACTTTGGACAAATTCAGTGTCCTCTCATTATCCAATGAGAAAGACACAAAACGAGTATTTATGATTAAACCTATATATATATATATATTAGCCATTTTAAATGAACTATTTACGGATTCCTATAATTAATTGTGTTTTTGGATTTTTTATTGTCCAAAATCTTAAAATACGGTTACAACTAATTAAATATATTAACATAATAATAATATATTAAATTCACAATATCAAATAATAAATTCACAATATAAATTTCTTACTCTTACTTAATTTATTTTTCTTTTATTTTTTTGAATTAGTGTACTTTTTTCACATGATTTATTATGAAATTATTGCTAATTACGGTTTTTTTTTCTAATTTTAATTTTACTATTAAGTTTATTTTTACTCTTAAATTTATTTTTTCATTTATCAATTACTCTTATTCTATTCTTACTTTCATTTTTATTATTTATTCTTTATTTTTTAAGGTTATTTTTTAATTCTTATTTTTATTCTATTATTATTATTAATTTATTTTTTACTTTCATTTTTATTATTAATTTTGATAATCTTATGGCATGCTTTCTTCTTTTTAAGTTTTTTTTTTTAATTCTATTATCACTTTACATTAATTTTTGCTTTTATCTTTTTCTTATTTTTATTTTTTTTCTTTATAGTTTTGGATATTAACTAACTTGATTTTTGAGGTTATTTTTTAATTCTTATTTTTATTCTATTATTACTATTAATTTATTTTTTAATTTCATTTTTATTATTAATTTTGAATAATTTTATGGCATGCTTGCTTTTTACAGTTTTTTTTTTAAATTTTAATTTTAATTTTTATTCTATTATCACTCTACATTTATATGTTACTTTCATTTTTATTTTTATTTTTATAAAATTGACAAATTAATTAATTTAGTTTTTTTTTTTAAAAGGAATTTCATATTATGCTTGCTTTTAAGGTTCTTTTTTACTTTTTATTTTTATTCTATTATTACTCTTAATTTATTTGTACTTGCATTTTTATTCTTATTTTCTTTTCTTTTTCTTTATAATTAATACATGCAAATTACAAAACATCATAAAAAAAATACACAAATACTAAAAATACAGCAATATATTTTCAAATACATACAAAAATTTCAAATTATATATATAATTATAATTCAAAATTTTCATAAAAAAATTAATATATCTACCTCTTGTGCATAAAAATTCAACGAATACAACGGAAAAAAAAAAAATCAAAAGAAACTGAAATAAAATTACCAACCAATTAAAAAATCAAAAGTAACAATTATAACTAAAAATCTCAAAATTTCACTAAATTCCATATAAATTACAAAAATAACAAATTACATAAATATACACAATTACATAAAAAATAAATTACATATCCATAAAAAAAAAAATGCATACATATTCCATATATATAACATTATACAAATTTCAAAAAATAAAAAAAAATCTAAACAAATTACCAAATTACAAAAAATACAGAAAATTAATAAAAAAAATTCCAACTTATACATATAATTGTACATATACACAATAAATTACAAAAATAAAAAATAAATTACAAAAATATACACAATTACATAAAAAATAAATTACAAAAATAAAAAATACATTCATATTCCATATATATATCATTATACATATTCTCAAAAATTCAACTAAAATATTCTCAATACACAAAAAAAAAATTATAAATTTTTTTGATACATATTCTATTTATTTCCAAACAATTACATAAATTATTAAAAAAATCAACAACAACGAATTCCAAAAAAATCAACAAAAATAATACAAATCGAACAAATTAACAAAAATACAGATTTACAAATAAATTAACAAAACTACATAAAATTTACAAATTAACAAAAAATACAAATTTAACAAATTAAGAAAATTTAACAAATTACACACAAAAATTTACCACATTACAAATAATTAACAAAAATACATCAAATTAACACAAAATACAAAATTAACAAATTAGTAAAAATTAATTAAACTAAAAAAAATTTAAAAAAAAATTGAGCAATACTGACGGCGAATGGACGACATCTGGATGGTGGCTGGATAGCAGAGAGCAAAGAGAATAAGAGAGAAGAGAGAAGAAAGGGATATGTCGGTTTATAATATCAATTTACCAACGGAATTATCAACTGATTGCCACGTGATATAAGTAATTTCGTCGGTAATCCATTGGTATATCAATTAAACTGTCAAAATTATCCTCATTAACTTCCGACAAAATTACTTATGCCACGTGATAATCCGTTAGTAACGAAATTAATACTCGCTAAATTTTCGCGTCTGACTTTAGGTATGTTATCCGTCTGTAAACAGTCACTAAATTGTTGGTGAATACACGCTCCACTTCTTCCCGTCAAATATTATCGACCGAAATATTTCATCATTAAATGCCGACAAACTTCCGTCAATAAATCCATTTATTTTATTTTTGCAGCCTTAAGTTAGTAATTCATCGGTGCTTACCTACGTTTTATTGTCCATTGATAACTCTATTTTCTTAAAGTTATTTTACCTATTTAAACTCAAATTTTGGTTCAGTTCTTGAGAATTTAATAATATTATTAATTGTTTTGAGAAATAAATAATTCTAACAATTTATAAATAAATTATAAAATATTTTTAGTATTTTATTTTATTTTGCAGATCAAAATAATATTAATGATGCAGGCGATGATGTCATGATATTAATGATGCAGACAATGATGTCATGATAATAATGATGCAGACAATGATGTCATGATATTAATGATGTAGGCAATGATGT